>JANSTV010064785.1:0-11472 GCA_027564135.1 Lestremia cinerea
ACCTCCGAACAGCCTTAACGACGAGAAATTCAAGCTCTGGGAAGCATAGCTCCCAATCGGGGTCTAAGGGTTAAATCAAATTAACTTGAAGACCGAAGGCTTTAGCCGACAGTCGGAGGTTTTCATGACGGCATTAGCTTGGGGTGCTGCAATATTTATTCATGGCATCCTTTGATTCGATTCTTAAATAAATTATGAAAATTTTTCCAAATTTAAGAACTTAACAAAATCAGGCATTCGATACTTTAGAAATTTTAAGCGATATGTGCTGAAAAATAAGAAATTGACGACAACGAAATCTCGAGACAATCCACAAACGGGACACTGTGGAAAAGGTTATTCGCGATGAAAAAGTTAACGAGGAATGGCCGTGATTTCGTGTATTACTGCAAATATTCCATTCACTTCATTTGGAATCAAACCAGGCATTACATATCAGCGTAAAGCATAATCCGCACAAAGTTTCCCGAAGACCACAACCTCGTTCAGGAAGGATAGCGTCCCTGCCACAGCGGACGGATCTAGCAGTCGGGTTTGAAGGAAAACCAGAATGTAACCGTTCGGAGGATCCTTCATCATCCAGCTAACACCGCTTCTCTCATCATTTTTGGTTTTCCCGGAACAGGAAAAACTAAGTTTTCGGTGGAGTTCTTCCAGGGGAAAGAGAAACCAAATATTAAGTCTCCACAGTACGATCAAACATGGATGATCTAGGACTTTTGGTGCATCCGTTGAAACTCAAAGTTTTGTTGTCTCGACGGAATAAATGAAATGAAATTTTCAAATTAATCCAATTTCTCTGCCTTTGGTCAAACAAAATCATAAATAGACGTATTGACGGCAACTGTACATCATCGAAGTTGACGATTCTTTCAACAAAAAAGACCTATTCTAGTCAATGAGTTTGACTCCAAGCCATACGAAAACTCACCCATTCCCATCATCAACACCCGGAAATCACTCAACGCCGTAGTCGGAACGAGAAATAATGAAATTTCAATGCTTTATTTACTTAGTTGGTGCCCACTGTGCGAATAAATTCCTCAAAAGCGAGCACAATAACTCAGCCGTGCTTCGCAATTTACATCACAATGTTCGTTCGAATCATCATTTATTAATTCAACAATATTTTTCATTCTCAGTCGTCGTTGCTTGATTCTGTATCATCGTCGAGCCGGCATCCTCGCTGTTGTTGTCGTCGTCATCGTCGCCGTCACCGTTCTGTCTCTTGCAAAATGTGTTTCGATCGCATCGCTGCGTCATCGCGTCTCCCAATCGCATCAAATTCATCGAAATTAATAATGGAAATAGGAAACTGAGGTACATTCCGCGTAGATCCAAATCTCGTTCGCATTTATTTCGCTCGTTTGCGGTATATAATCGAGAGTTGGCGTCTAGCATGGCAGAAAAATGTGCTAATTGATTGGGATTGTCTTTTCAAAACTTGAAAACAGAGCATGCCAGCGAATCAACAGCGATTTCAATGAGTTTGGTGAATTGAATTAAGTTTTTCATTGAACTCTTGGATGAAATAATCGCTGAAACTTTTCAAATCATCGGATTTAACAAACTAATTATTGTTTGGAAATATGTAGCCGATCGATATCAGTGCCTGTGGGCGAGAATGTTTAAACCGCTGGTGGATAACTCACGTGCAAGGCACACACTCACTGCCACTTATTATAGTCCGTCCGTTTGGCCAGATCGTTACATCGGTGTCCGAAACCGCGGATTACGAACCGAGGCACCAATGTCGACGGATTACTTTTCGACAGTTTGGTTTTTTTGAATATATTACGATAATACATGAACGACAACGATGGAGCGATAACGACGCGACGCCTCAATTATCACCGTTGTTCAGACATTACATGTCTGATAATATTTGTCGATGGCGCATTTGGCTGGAAAGGCAGAACATCTGTAGCGCGAACAATGGAAAGAGCTATGGCTGAAGCCCAATGAGCTGAATTTGATGAGAGGGAGAGCCTACTGACTGACTGACGCAGCCAATGACGAGCCGTCCACCGAGATTATTGGGATCGTGTGTTTACGTGCGTTACGCGAGAACAACACATCCATCCATGCAGGTGACACTTGTGCCAATGCCAGTGAATAACGACTGTAACCGATGACAAACAGCGTGATAACAACAGAAATACATTTTTAAACGAGAAAATGTGGTTCGATAAGACTGGCGAGAGAGCGAGAGGGCTTTCGGTATCGACGAAATACTCTGATGAAACCAACGGTGCCCTCGATGCGGTGCTCGATGCTTGTTGCTCGGTAAGTCGATACAACGAGACTGGAGCTACACATCCGAATCGTTCTCTAGTTGCTGGCCGTAGAGACGGTGTGGCATATGATGATGATGGCAATGACGACGACGATCCACCGAAACGATGATGAGTGAAATCACATCGGCGCAAGCTCAGTGAGATTTTCCTTATTGTTGCTGTTGATATTCCGGCTGTTTCGAATCGTCAACCGAACCAACAAGTTCCATCCTTCGCTGCTGTTCGGGTTTTTTGGTGGAAAACGCTACTCCATGTTCACCAATCGCCGGTGATGCTAAAATACTTTCGTTGCAGCTGAACATCGAAAATGAAAACGAAACGGCTCCGATGCCACTCATTTCGTTTCAAACAAAACTGGCGAACGCACCACCGAGAGGAAAACATTGTAGCGAACGCTTGTGTACGGGATCATTTTGAACGAGCTTTGTAATTGCCATCTCGAATTGTGTTGCGTCAGTTCAGTCATAACGTTCATCAGGAATGGATCAGAACACGTTTTGAGTGAGAGTTGGGTTGATTTTTGTGTTGGTGGATTTTCGTGATTTTCGCTGTTTGTCGGTGCTGCTGATCCGCAATTGCAGTGCCACTCGGCCACAGACTCAAAACGGTTGGGATTTATTTTCGTTGTTGTTTGCGCGAATGCTCGATGCCCAATCGAGTCTGAACGAATTGTGAGTGCTTATTCGAACTGAATATTGTGAGAACCAAGGGAGCAAAAAACGTTTCCGTTCGTTTGCTTTGACGGTGGTTTTGTCAACAAAAGCTGGTTCGATTTTTGAGTTCGTTTTGAAACGATTTTTATCGTTTCGATATTATTATTTTCTTGTTGTTGCTGCTCTTCGTCTCTTGTGATTGACGTGGTTATGATGTATTGTTCAGGTTGATGGAATTCCATCACCCAGTTTGGCATTGTGTATTCAGCAAAGTGAATTTTCTCTTTTTCGCTATTTCATTTTTTCCGTTCGTTTTTATTTGAATAAAAAATTCGGTTTTTTCAATCGTGCCATCATCCCATCGAAACCAGCTCCAAACAGGTAATTATTCATTTTCAATATCCAATCGTGTTTTCCCATGGCAAGCGATTGCCTTTGGGAGCTTTGGCAGAACGTTTAATAGCCGAAAAGTTCGATTGCCCGCCAAACATAACGGCCATTCTCGCAATGGCCATGCCATTGTCCCGATGTGTGTGTATGGGTGTGTTTGTGTTGTGTGTGTAGCATCGGTGATTGCTCTGTCTGATGGAAAATCCAAAATAGACACTGACAATGAGTGAAGACGACAGCCTCGACCGCACCGGACAGAATCGCTATAACATCCACTGACATCGCAGTTGACCTGATTCATCTGTTGATTGTGAAATATAATATGAAATTGTTAAGAGGAAAATGTTGAACATAATCAAATCGCATGCGATGGAAACGAAAAATGGGGAAAATGATATCGTTTTGTCTTATTCCGGTCGTTTGTTGTTCACCGGATAATTTTTCTCCAACAAATGTCTTTGTTTGGTTTGCCTTGCTTATTTTTCTTTCGCTTTTTTCCCATTCCTTTTATTCTGCGTTCGTGCCGTATCGTTTTGCTGCTTTGTTTTCCTTTTGCCCTCTCAACCTTTCCGTTTTTCCACGCGACTCTTTGCTTGAACCGTTTTCTTCTTCATATTTTTTCCTCTTCATTTTCCTCTCGTTTTCTTCTTCTCGATTCAAATATCGTGTTTTTCCTTCTTTTGCCATTTTAAAACCATAAATTCTAATTTATGATTGCCAACAACAATTACTATTCTCTCTTTTTTGCGAAGATTCCGTTCCATTTTCGGTCCCAGAGTTGCCGCTGTTTTTTTTCTTTTATTTCGCTCTCTTGTTTGCCGTCTGCCGCATTTTTTCGGATACAGTTCGGATCAGACACAGCCAAAGATTTATTATGCGGCCCGTTGTTTGTGCTCTATCGCAAATAATGCGATATAATTTGTTGTGCGTGTAACCTGTTGAAGAGATCAGCCCCGTAATGAAAAAACAAACATTCAAAACTCTGAATGCTTGCTTGACGAGTGTATGTGTGTGTGTGGGTGCAGTTGACTTTAGACATTTAAATTGCCATTTCGAGTATCCTCACCCTCTCCGTCCTCCATGCCACAGTCGACAACTTCCATTCAATCGTACCTCATTCCCGGCCCCCCATCCCTTGGGGTGTGCGTTGACTCAAAGGAAGAAAAAGCAAATTATTAGTGAGTGCCCGAATGGAATGAGCAACAAACGTTTTTCTTCTTGAATTGAAAATGAATTTAATTCCGAAAACAACCTGCCCACATTTGATAGCATTGACCATTTTGGGAGGTATTCCAATTTCCGTGTTTTTGTGTTCATTTCGGTTTTGTTTTTCAATTTGCGGAGCGACGAAGGGGGGGGGGCAAGTGGGCATCTTAATATCGCGAGCAAATTGATATGCCAATGCAGTGGCAATCTATTTAAGTTGTTAAAATGAATGCTCTCTCATTTTCAATTGTTGACAATTGATATCGTACTGGAATTGCCCCGCTCATCCATTCCAATCAAATATTTACTTGAATTTAATCGTTTTGTAATCATTCAAATGGCTCTGTCGAACCGTCAAATCATTTGGACGAAAAGAGAGGGAGAGAGAGAAGAAGACAGAGAGTTTGAGCGGTAATTGGACACCTACACTCACCCACACACACACACACACACACACACACACACACACACACACACACACACGCAAAAACCAACACACACGCGCACGTATAATGAAAATATCAACCATTGCGGATATTCATGTGATTTCCGTGCGAGACGACCTATGCCTTCGATTATGTCAAGTGGTTATTGGTCGCTGTCAAAGTTCGTTATCATTTCATTCGATTCACCGAATGGCAGATATTTTTATTGAAAAATCGATGTGAAAACCTGTCAGATGTGATGTGATACAATGTTGTCAAGTGACAATGATTATGCTGAGCGACGGTGATGCGGGGATACAGTGGATGAGGAAGGCGAGGGAGCGGAATAAATAAAACGGGAGTCGGTAAGAAGCCATCGTCCCTGAATTCACCTCTAAACGCAACAAAAAGAATCTCATCGACGACGAAGCCACGACTCACGGCACCGGATTCAATTGAAAATAATAATTCGTTTTACTCGCACACCGTTCGTTGACGAGCGACCATGGCGGGGAGGGGAGTGCTAACACATCGAAACGGGATTCTTCCAATCCACTCACCGCATTTGAAGCAATTTCCTGGAAAACAATGGAAAATCCAATAATTACAAAATGCGAATTGAACGCGACGCAAGATTAATAATTTTCGGCACAGAAAATGAATAGACACTGGCGGTGTTGTTGTTGTTGTCGTCGTCATCGTCGTCTTCGTCGTCTTCGTCGTCGTCATCGTCATCATCTTGAATCAAATACGAGAAAATGCGCGCGTGTGCGTGCGTGGCGATGGTGGAAACTGAAAATGAAAATGTTTGTACAGAAACTGGCTTGATGTGCGAAATGATGAAATAAACATATGCAGGCACGGCGGCGTCAAAATTGTTTTTTCGCGGATAATAACAATTAATTTTCATGAACGATGAACCGTTAATGGTTAACATGGATCCCCACCGGCGGCGAGAGGTGGTCCCTGGTATTTGCAGGCGTCGTGTGAATTGTGCTCCTCGGATTAACAACATTTTACGTTTAATCTTCAGCAAATCCAAACGAAAAGCTTTTCATTGTTCTGCGTTGCTTTTCCGTCGAATCGTCAAAATGGGCCATCGCCAAATCGTTCATTACACACGTTTTTGTCTTTTGTCACAGCCAAGCGACTTGGATGAGACCCACGCTAAGCGACTGCTCATCAAATAAACTGATTGTTTTCAGTCATTTCAATGGTTATCGCATTCGCGGCACTCACAAAGATCCATTCCACGCATCACGTCATCTCATAATCGCTACGAAAATTCCCATCGAATTTCTACACCAATCTTCGAAATCGTCGAAATCGTCGTCTTTTGCGATATTGTTCAGAAAGGGAAAACGAATCGCCGCCTACTCCCTTTCCCACGACACCATCCAAATCGCAACCCATTTAGCAAGTTTGCTCAACTTTCCTTTGCCGTTGCCGTTTTTTTCTGCCGCCTTTGAAATCCCATCATTTGCATTACAAAATGGAATGCAAAAACCCTCTATTTTCGATTAATTACTGAGTTCAAGCGGAGAATAACGCTCGATCGATTGCAAGTTCGAAATTTGCTTAGCGTCGCTACGCTTCCCCACGTAACTCCGGGGCATCCATCGAAAGCTCAATCGAGTCGAGACGATGCGTTGACGGTTGGGCTCCTTGAAACCGAGTGGCTCTTTGGGATAATAATTGGAGAGGAGGGGCGAGGGAAAGTAGCATAGTTATACGCGAATAGTTCTCACAAACTTTCCCCGACCGCAAAGTGGCTGCAGCTCAATCATTGGCACGCTGCTGTTTTGCGGTAGGTTAGGTCTGTTTGCCCAGCGGTTGTCATCTCTTGAGAGTATTTTCGAATTAATCAAAATCAATATTTTCCGTTTGAAAACTTGAAAATTATCACGCCGGTCGACCGAGTGGTTTCGGCTGCCGTCAGTCGCTAAGCGTAGCGTGCTGCTTCTCGATCGCATTTTTTCGCGCGACTTTGTTGACACTAAATTTCACAATTCACTTAGAATTTCAACCGAAATGAAATATGCAAACAGTTTTCGTTCAGACGCAAGACCTTCAATAATTCACGAGCATCAAAACATTCAGTTGTTGACGGCTTGAAATGCGTCGAGTCGAGATTAAGATACACACAGGTGAGGGCCTATTGTGAGGAAGTTGAATTCGAACATTCGGATAAATTGAGGTGAAAAGGGATAAATTGGGATGAATGCAGAAAAATAGCTTTGGATTCGTCCAGTTAATCGTATCAAACTCGTAGAATTCTTCGAATGGATATATTCGAGTTCATCTTAGTATGTCCGAATTCGTCCTTGAAATAGTTGACGGTTGGGCAGTGATATGATCGCATAACGGATCTCAAAAGACGAGTAACTGACGAGGTACTTCTCCAGACTTGATTCCCGGGAAGCCCAAAAGACGAGCAAGTTAAGTGTAGTTTTCAGTTTTGAAATTCTGATTGGGCTTCAAATCAGAATTTCAAAACTAAAAACTACACTTTTACCTCGTCCGACAACAAAACTTAACTCAAACAAAATTCAAAATTAATGCAATCAGAAGTAAACAAACCAAATCCCTTATCAACGCAGCCAAACACACAACCACCGCAGCACATCATCACCATCTCCACAGACAAGAATATTAATGAGTCACATGCAAACATACTAATTTCAGATTAGATTGTTTGCATAACAACTATATTCACTTGGCGCGAAATGGGCAGTGCGACTCGAGCCGGTGTGCCTTCGTCAATTATGCTGGAAAACGACAGCTACGTTTGGGCACCGTCCGCAACAAAAATGAAATGAAAAATAGCAAAGACAGTTGAAAGAAGACCATTCTCGGGGAGGACGCAAAACATTAACACGATTACACTCCGGGGCTCATCGACGGAACGTGAAACAATTGGCGCATCCTCGATGTGTTGACGAATGGATATCATCATCGTTCGAGTCATATTCATTTAGCACGTTGTTAACAGAACGCGACACGAACAACGAGCCGAACGAAAAAGCGTAAAACAAATTTTCGGTTATTATTTATGTTCGGAGTTAAGTATTCGCGTCGCAGAGCCAAGTTGAAATATTCGTTTCGGTGTTTCATTTTCTTCGTGCTATTTCATCTTCGAATGATGTTCCCGGGCGCCTTTTTTCGCTACATCTCCTCCTCCTTCTTCTTCTTCTTTTCATCTTCTTCTCGTTCGCCTTCATTGTATGCCGTTTTCATGACGTGTTTTTCAATCGTTGTCGAATAATTTTGCTGTTTTATTTTTTGCTTTCTGACATTTTCGTTGCTCCCATACGAATTCGGTCTGTATTTGATGATTCGCCGAGTGTGCTCTGTTTTGTGCTGCTGTTGCTTCTTCTGCTGCTGGTCTCCGAGATCGTTATGTGCATGAATTATTAATTACTGTTTACATAAATAATGAATACAAGGTGTCAATGAGTAATAACCAGCTGGATATCGTTTCGCTTGACGCTAGTCGATGAGGCCCGTCGGAAGGCATTCTTTGAAGTCGTCAAACATTCTGAACGGGAATTCGTTGAATTGCCCAAAATTCAATTGCGAATGGCATTCCATTTTGAGCCCGTCACAGTCACAATGGCGTTGACAAATCATATACTTGACGATTGGTTGACGTGGGGACCCATCGCGGGAGAGTTGCTCGTCGCTCATCGAATTCGAGATAAATTGAATGGCATTGCCAGTCGACGGCTGACACACAATTCACAGCCAGCCAAATCAAAAAAATATTATTCGCCTCAAAGGATTCCTTCGTATTAAATATTTAATTATGAGTTTTTGTTTATTCAAGCATTTGACTTTGAATTGGCTTCTGATTTTCGCGTAAAGACATTCCTGTTGGCTGAATCTTGTTCCAAATCCGAATGCCGTGATGCGCATAGTTTTTCTCGTCGGTGTTTCGGAACCCAAATCTCGTGAAATGGGAAAATCAATGAGATTTCGTCTCGGATTTTGTCGTCGTCAACCGGTTGAAACGGAGGATTTGCCATTTTGGTGTTGAAAAACCCCTAAAATTGCTGTCTGCCAGAGTTACACAGAGCTCGTCTTTTTAAAAATTCATCGATGAATCAGCATAACAACCGAATGATTTTCACCTATTTTCCCGCCCACAACGTTTCTACCGCAGCACCGTCTTATTCGACTTCCTGCCTCTCATTTCAAACGACAAATAGACAATAAAAATCGGTTTCAATTTGTTTCACCAAAAAGGACAATCGCTCTGGCATCAATCTGTTTGGTTTCGAATGGAATTCACCATTTGCGTCAATTGTTCCCGTCTTGTGCGGATCTGAAATTCGTCTTTGATGTGAATCGAATGGCGTAGACTGAAGCCGAATTCAGTCTTGATTCCGGCATTGTATTTCATTTCGATGGAGGAGGTTATCAGCCAACGGGAAATTTATTCATATTTCATTCAATTGAAATTTCCACTCAAATTGTCCCGCTTTCGGGCGGAAAACGGATTCGGAAGGGGGCCCATTTGTCGAGGTGGTCTCCAAAGCGCACAAATGTCATATTTACTATTTTGATTTGGATGCTATCATTGCCCCGTGAAGAGGTTCCCCAGTGTCATGGCAACCGAATGATATTTACCATCGCCGTGTTTTCGATTCGAGCACTTTGATGGGTGAAGAAAAAGAAATAATACGAACTACCGACTTTTTTTTCGATATGAGCGATGATGATGACGACAAAGACACTGCCAGTGGTAACAATAGCAGAAAGAAGAAAGGTGAATCCTGACTTCGTCGTGGCCGCCCAACGCCAATGGCAATGACACATGACCTACTAAACCTTTCCCATTCCACCGCCGGACGAAATTTCACTGTTTGTTCAGCATTATTAAGTTTCAAGATGGTGTCTCAACATCAAAAAACCATGTCGCATTATGCTGTCGAATTGTGAAAAGGCGACGACGAAAAAAGAAAATGCTCGGAACGAGAATTAAATTCTCAATGCTCTTCAATGTTGAGCATTGCACGCGATACAGCAACAGACAGCCCAAAGAGGTTCACTTTGTCGCTTTGGATATTGATGCTGAATGGATCTTTGAATGGTTGTCTGGTCGGTTGATAGGTAAGCTTTCGGGTTTGGTTGGAAGTGAATTCATTCACTCGGTTCCCTTTCGTTTCGCAAGCAATCTTTCAACACGATGAATGTAATGTAAATGAATCAGCCCATCGTCCATCGTTATATGAAGGTTCGAGTGGGATTTGACATTGTAACAACGTGCGAGATCCGGATTGTCGAACAACATTTGCAATTGTTCATTTCGTTTTGAGTTAAAAACAGACGAGCCCCACCTAATTTGGAATTATTGTAATCCAGTTGAGCCGGTCTATTCATTTGACTTTGATTACGCTGGAGATGGGAAGCTTATTTGACGTTGCATTCTCCCTTCCGGGCGAATCTGTCAGTGGGTTGTCTGCAAACTAAAACGAGAGGCAGTTTGAACCTTCGTTCATTGAGCCCGTTCAGGTGGCAACTTCTGGTTGTTCGTTTCCAAGCATTCCTGACTCGTAAAAATCACTGGCCAGTCTATCAATAAGCATAACTTCATCAATGGAATCACCTTTAATTATGTCTTCACATTATCCGCAAATGAAAAAGAATACCATCCCAACCTCGTCACCATTGCCGTCATCGTTGAACCCAAATTCATATTTGCAATTTGGGATGCTATTCACAGACTTTGGTCGGCATTGTTTCAATTTGTGCCGAACGCAGAGGAAGCAGAGCGAAAGCAGAAAAACGCACACACACAAACTCAATGAGCTCATTTCGGAATGGAAGTTTTCAAAGCATCGGAAAAAGGGCAGGCACACCCGAACCGTCGCATTTGCGATGAGAGTTCCATTTCAATTCATTTTCCATAATTCGTAGTATCGACGCGTATCTGGACACGGAATGTAATTGGGAAACGAATGTCAATGTTTGAGGAAAGGTCCATAATTGAATGGGAATGGTATTATGGAAGGAAATCGAATGAGTAAATGCGGCCCGATGAAAAGCGTCAGAAGACAAACGGAGCGACTAATTCGAGAAGGTCTCGAGCGAATGGAAACCAATGACGGTTGGCAAATCCAACGATTCTGTCGGAAGAGACGATTAATTTGGCGAATGACTGGCAACAATTCCGATTGTCAGCCCATTGGGAGCCGCCATAAAACTCGCCCCGCAGGATGAATCATCCGTCGAGACTAATCCCTGTTCGAGTGTTTATCATCAATGTGTGGGCCGAATGCCTAGCATTTCGATCGATACGGCCATCAAATGATGATTGATGGCCCATTCGGTAAGGCAGAAATGCGAAATCATTAATCAAACGTTAGAAAACCAGTTGCAGCCGTAAGACGAATCTTGTGCTGCAGCCGCCACTACCGCTACCGCCGCCACTGCCGCCATCAAAATTCAACAAGTTGATCTTTTTGTTGATGTTTTCTTTTGCGAATCACATAATTACTT
>JANSTV010064795.1:0-11472 GCA_027564135.1 Lestremia cinerea
TTTTCTCAATTTTTTTTTTTTATTCTCGCATTTTTTTTGTTTTTTTTTTTTATTTTTTTTTTTATTTTTGTTTTTGTTTCGGTTATTTTTTCTGTCTCCTCGGTCGAAGCGATATATCTCTCTTACATACATTTTGCGTTCCGTATGCTATGTTGTTGTTGTCGAAATGGTTGTGTTGGCGGGCGCTGTCTATGCGTTTTGTAGTCGTAGGTTTGTCGCTTGTTCGGACAGGATTTCGTTTCGGGTGAAATTGTTGCGTTTCGGGTCGCAAGAGATTGTTGATATTTTTCCGTGTGGCAATTCAATTGGCATCGCATTACTGCCCGAAGGGAGCGATATTTGGCAACGAATATCAAAATCCGCCCGATTGGGCTTCCGACTGGGCTGATGGTCGCATAATGCCCGGCTAACGTCATTATCATTTCCATTTCGGACCGGATCGTGCACACATTTCCAAAACGAAAATGACTAATTCTGTCCGGCGTCCAGTCGAATAACTGAATTGCATTAAATAAATAATAAAATATAAATCGAGAATTGAATAAAATTTTCATAATTTCACTTCGTTTGACGTCGGTCGGTCGATGGTTGATTGGTTGATTCGGTCGTTTCGGGCGGTTCGGTAGATTTCGCGTTCGGACAAAATAATTGATTATGGAAATCGAAATGATATTCACGAATGTGGGATTGGTCGGTGGCAATCAAAAAATCGATATATTTTCTGTGTTTTGGCAAAGAATGTTCTTTCCGATCCGATTTGGTTGCGACTGGCGCAAACACACACACAAACACACAGAAGCAACGCAGCAACCGTCCACTCAACCCGTGTGCGGTCATCGGGTTTTATGTAATTTTAATGATAGCGCTTTTAGTGGCCACCACATCATCGGTTCGCATCACATTCGCATCGAATTACAATATTTGCATTCGACAAACGAAAAGCGAAAAACAACAAAAAAAAAAAAACAAAAAAAAACCCAGAAAAATGCCAAAGTTCCATTCTGGTTTCCAGTCGTTTGATGGAAATTTCATTCAAATTCATGCTAAAAATAAAGTGAAACGTTCATTTGTTGATTGCGAGCGGGACTGAGACGGCGGTCACTGAGAAGAAACGACCCCGCTTGACCGCATCTTGACCACAATTCCAATGCGATGCGACCATCTGACGTTCGATTCGGCTTGAGCAAATCATGCGCTGGAGAGCAATTCCGGCAAACAACTTGACTCCGCTCTTGAGACGGTCGCCTCTCCGCAGCCGCACCGTGGAGAGAACGCAAAATGCAATAAATTCCACCGCAAGGTCACCCATGCCATTTCGGAATGGCATGTTTTCGTCGGACGTTTTCGCATAAATAACCGAAATGATCTTAATGGCAATGGCCATTGAATAGCTCCGCAAGTCCGCAGCCGCCAACACTTGTTTCTCGCGCTGGAAAATTAACGAAATAAAAATGCTCGAATATCATCTCGTCTGCATAATTCGACAATTCGAAATCACAACAAACGGCCCAAGATACATGCGGGTGGTTTGCGAGCGAGAAAAGGCCGGTTGCGGAATTTATGGGAGAGGGCGCGTTGCCACGCCGCCTACTCGAATCTCGCTTATCATCCATCCAACATAATGGGCTCACACCCTTCGGCCGGAATGAATGCGAATGCCAACAGCCGATTATGTAAGAGCCCATTCAGGAGGATTATTGCCCGAAAAGCATCTCTCGTTCTGACTGAGTTGCTGTCCATTACTTCGCAGCACGTTTCAGCCGAATGAACAGCATTCGATTCGGTTCGAGTGGCGGCCTCGAGAAAATCGGCTTACAATTTTCGGACGCTCAGTGCTTTTACCTGAAAACCCCATCAAGTGTTGTCCGTCCGTTTACAGTAAGCCCAGCCTCCACGCAATGACTTCTCTCCGGAACGTGTCACGAAAGCTGAATCATTGACATCTCGACGCCAGGCCCCGAATCGAATGTAATGACGCGATTCCCCAAACGAAAATCCACCCTTTTCGCTTCCACTTGATTTCGTCGATTCGAGAGCCGTCCAAGCTAACGTCACCACAACGAAAACGATCCAACGATTTAACGCTTCATTTGAGCTCAATTGTTCGAGCTTGGAAAACCCATTCCGGCGACCCGTCGCCCATTCAAGACCCACCATTCAGGCAATGCATTAATCGCCGTGGAGTCCGTGAAAATGAATCAGTCCACGGACGCTCGCATTGTCCACCATCGAAAACGCCATTGTTCAAAATGGCCGCACCGTTTCTCACACACTCAAACTCAACTGTCGATTGCTGTCGACTGGCGAACCGGCGGAGTAATGTACTTCTCAGCCAAAATCAAGGCCAATCCATCAGGGTGATTGCGTAACGAAACAAAAGACGTGAAAAACGAAGAATGAACAAAACGAATGGCAAAAAACACACACCAAACGACGACGACGACGACGAAGGCGATGACGACGATGACGACGACGTGGCTGAAGAAGAGAAGAGGAACAAAAAGCGCAAACATCAAATCAACATAATGACGATTTAGCACAGAAAAATATTGCATAATCATCGTTGTTGCTGGCACGGCGATGATCAACGTGTTTGCTGTGATTGAGCATTGGCAGCCACACATAAATCGAATCGAATTCATTACGACTCGAACATTCATTACAATCACTCGGGCGCTGGCTCGTCGTCACCGGGACAAAATAGACATTTTCGAGAGAGAGAATTGTCATTCACAGACGGACGCACCACCACAACGACGACCGGCTAAATTTAGATGCGAACAACACGCGAGAATCGACAACAACAACAAACGACACACCGAAAAATAAAAGGAAAAAAAAGAAGAAAAAAAACGGCAACAAAACAGAGGAAAGCAGCGGAGAGGAGAAAAAAGTGCTGCTGCAAATAAATAACACGTTTTTGTTTACAACTGCTGTGATGATGACGACGACGACGACGACGACGACGACATCGACGACTACAACGACGACGACGCCAAATGCCGATTATTACATTGACATGCGGTTTCCTCAGTTCTCGTGAGCGATGAGTCGCCCGATGACTTGAATTTCAACGAAATACTCTAAATTGTTTCCGCGGAATTGTCTCGCGTGCCTCGTCGAAGGGTCGATGCGTTCGGGCACCTTCGATTCCGATCCGCTTCGATCCACTCTGATTAGGTCGAATCTCCTGCGAGATTCTCAACCTCTCGTCTCCGTCCATCGCAGAGCCCATCGCTGGGTGAATGTCACAACCGCAATTATGGTCGTTTGGTCTGAACGTGCTTGGAACGCAGATGAAAACGGGAACTCAAACGCAAAAAACTGGCCCAACCATATTTATCCGTTGATCGTCACTGCAATTACGAGTCACGATGCGGATTGCACTGACGATAATAACTGGTTCCGCCGCTGCGGCTGCTGTCACATTCGATTGGCGGGTTTCATCTCGCCGCCAACAATGTCGATTCGGGGCAGCTCACTTTAAATGGCGAATTGACAATTCGAACCCTCCTTCGAAATTCTTCAATTTTCCCGAAATTCCATCGGAAAACTGGAATTCTGCGCCACGTGCATGTCAAACCCGCAACTTCATGCTCGGCAATTCCACCAAATGTGCGCTTTCACTTAATCACACAGTTTCAACTCGCAATTTGTCTCCGACATCGATTTTCCCGCTCTTCGTCGCTGGTTTCGGCTCCTCTCCGCCATTCCGAGAACTCATGTGTGTCTCAACGACAATTGTTTGTTATCCGGCTCGCCGTTATTGCCTTTGACGTCGTCATTATCATTGGCATTATATCGAGCACAAGCACCAGCACAAGCACCAGCACAAGCACCAGCACCAGCACACATGACAAATAAGAGATATTCGTGCCAGACTCAATCATCAAATGGGCCAATGGCTGCGTGCGTGTGCGATGTTGGAAAGCTTTAAAAATCCATCAAGCGAAACCGAATTCAATTTAATTTTGCACACACGAAAAAGAATTGAAGAAGAATTGAAGAAGAAGAAGAAGAAGAAGATGAAGAAAGTTAAAGGAACGACATCGTCAAAAGCAATCGATATTTGATGCGACAAAGAAGCTAACGACGACAAGCGAAGCGTAGAACGGCTGCTTCGCACCCTTTCGTCAGCGTCCCAATGTGTTTTGCCAGGGTGGATTATCGATTTCGGTGCTCGGTCACTAATCCAGCGCTGTTTCTCGTTTGCAACAATGTCTCTGGCATCTCGCACACCGCCCATCCACTACCCGACTCTCTGTTTAGGAATTCAACAAAAAGCAGCCGATGCAGAATTCACGACGACGACGGGACCAGAATCTGACTCCGTTCGCACTAAACGCCGTCGCACAAAGTCCAAAATTGCATTTCATTCATCATTCAGCGTTCATTCGACTGATGAATTGCTTATTCTGCTGCACTCGACGCAGTCGAGCATGAATTATCGTCCGGAAGGGGGCGCCCCGGCGAAGGCGATCACTCGACGAAATGTCACTCCAAAGAATAAAAATGTTGATGAATTGCATTTGTGTCGAATTAACGAAAATGCCATTCTGCTTTGTCTGCAAATTCCTTTGGGTAATTTTTCCATAAAAAATTTGATTGGTCGACCGGATTGGTGGCCGCTTGCGACCGTCGAATGATTGACGTCTGTCGCGATCGAAATGTCAAGTCGCACGCAATAAATCTCATACAATTTGAATGTCGTCCAGTTTTGCTCGTCCAATTTTCCCGACCAGAAATCATTTCAATTTTCATTAAATCCCGTTCTCTTTCTCGTTTCAGGTGAGTTACGGCAAACAGTTTCGAAATTGAGTTAACTGAGCGAATGAGGTGAACGCAGGTGTTCATCCAATTAGTGAGTAAATAGTTGTCAATCGGATTGCTTGAGATGATCGATCGGTTTTCTCCCCACCTCCAACTCAATCCGAGTGCTGGGTCGAGTGTTTGAGTGCAGGGCAAAGGTGTCTGCCATTCCAACCGGGTGCCGAACTGAAACGAAATTGAATGCAAGCGAACGGTCTCAATTGGAAATGCACACGTTCAACGTGCATGACTAATTCAGCAGCACCGTTGAGTTGAGCTGATTTTATTTGATTTGATTTCGAGGCTGTGAACTGCACGCAATCACCGTGCGAGATTTGATCCGATTGTGAAATGGAAGACACACCACTCTTCGACGCGACATTGTCAGTTGTGGTGCGGCCTACTCTGCGGCGATTATGTTGATTGCCGTTCGCGATCAAATGAAGCAATTGTCACCCGACATATCGTTAAAGTCTCATTCACACACACACACTCACACAGACACGCGGCCCCATCAAAGCACGGCGTTGCATATTGGATTTTGTTTATTTTTGAAATGCTCTAACCTACTCAACGTTAATGCCTCGTTATTAACGGCAAACGATCGGCCAATGGGTGGATGTGGGTTATGTAAGTGGAATTGTTTTTTTTTTTTTCATTTTGGTTTTGCATTCGCCAAGTCGGAACATGCGGCACATCGCATCACATTCTGAAATGAAAACCGTTTATTTTGGCTCAATTAGAAATAACATCAGATTACATTCACTCGTTCTTCGCGCTCCTCTTTCTTCGCTTGTCTCATTCGCCTCCGCTCACTAGTCTATTCGAACGCCATCGAGACACAGACCCACCGAGGCACGCCTGATGCACGCGATGATTTCCCATGAATTTCAATCAAATGGCGATTTTATGGAGTTTTGTGGGAGGATTTCGATCGATCGGCGAAATAAAGTTCCGCATTTTCGAGCGCGATTTATGGCGAGTCTCCACGAAAGCATTTCACCCGCGACACCCCTGCGACTATCCAAGCCCACAATCGACTGCTTAGGGCTCGTGGATTCGTCTCGAATGGTTTTTCGTTTTGACGAAGTCGGTGTGAAAATTGTGGCAAATATTTGTTTGAAAATTTAATGAAATTTCGACGGAAAATCATTTGCCAAATGCGTCTCATGTTCGGAAAATGAAGGCTGGCAAAAATGCCGCAAACAATTCGAGAATCATCGACGAGGATGAAACGGGCGCGGTCGTGGGTGCGTTTCATCGTCGGATGGCAAACAGAGCGGCTGGGAAAAGAGGAAGTGCGAAACGAGGCGAATCGGAAGCGTTTGCTTGTCGGATCGGTCGAGAGAGATGAGCATGCAAATCAAAGGGAATCATCAGTGATTGAGTCTGATGCTTTCCGATTGTCGAGTGTTTGATATGGAATTTGTGAATCTGGCAAATGGTATGCGGCACATGCGTATCAGCGTCGCATCGGGAATGGTCGTGGCGGAGCATTTGATGAGAGGATTTGTTACCCTTTGAATTGACATTAAATCGGATCAATTGTTTTGATGAGATGATGTTGCGTCTTCTTCTTTCAACGTTCGATTCGTTCATTGGCACCGATTGGGGTGGGGGCCGGGCCGAAAGGGTGGTCGTCACCTTGAGCGAATCGAAGCTCGTCGCAACAATCAGCACATGGCATACATTTCGAATTGTAATCAGCAAATGATGTTCAATGCCATTTCCATGCGGAACGACCGACCACCCAATGGAAGAAAATGAACGGTGCCGTTGCGCTCGGACTCAAACCATGCGGAAAGATAATTCCATTCTGTTTGGTTGCGATTCCATTTCGCGTTCCAATAAAACGTTCGCAGCTGGTAGAGCAGCTTTGCAGCCGAGCTCATGGGATTCTCGGTGGGTTTTTCAACGTTCGCCATTATCCAAACTGATGGCATTTTGTGTTTTCTCTTCTTTCTGCGTGGCTTTGCTTTGCTTCGTTTTCTTTCATCCCATTATTGCGGTGCTGGGTGTGCTCTGCTTCTGCTGATGCCATTTGGGCTGGTGATGTCTCTTGCCAACGCCAAACGCTTAATTCGCTCACAGCGTGAATGTAACACACGGGAATTACACTGCGAACGCAGCACAACCGGAGTTACTGTGAGTCGAACAGGCATCAACGTGAGGACACATTCGTCTCTCCTCAAACACACAGATCCCGCTCTGCGTCGTCGGTGTTATCTGAATTGTCGTCGCTGCGACGAAGGAAAAGAGACGAAATGATTGTTATCGTCGTCTACTTCGTCATCCTCGCCATCTTCGTCGGCATCTTCGACATCATCATTATGCAAACTCATGGCGAATTTGATGAAAAGTTTCGTTTGTCTTTTGCGAAAGAAATCGTGCTCGAACCCCAAAAGTTGTGCGAAAGTGTGTCGCGTCAGTTTGACCATTATCCTCCAACGAACTGACGAACCCCAGAGCTATCTTGACGCAAACAGACAACTCAATCACGAGATTATCTTGATGGCATCAGTGCGTCTCTTTCACTAAGTCGCACGGTTCGCTATCGTGACTCGAAAATCGATTCGCTTCCATTCACCGTTGAATGAAACCGACCCCGCATGGAATTCGGAACGAAAATTTCCATAAAAAATTCATCGAAAAACGCGACTAGAACCAAGTTTTTGCATTGAATTGGAGATTATGACGTTCATCGTTGATGATTCTGTCTCGCACAGACACACAACACACACACACAAACACACACGTCCGGTTGTTATTCACGATAATAGACGTTCCGACGATGCCATGCACAGTCAAGCCATTTGTGCAAACATCGGTGACGACGCAACAATAAAATTGGCAACGTTTGTTGTGATTCAAGTGAAGCGCACAGCAAGCAATGACGACGACGACGGTAAAAGCGACGAAGAGAACGGCAATGGCAACGACAGTAGTTTTCAGATCCAGAGGTCTGCTTGGTGTGCTATTCGGAAGGAGGGTTCCATTCGAGGCGACCATCGAACGAAGCCATTGAACTGTCAGCGGTTTAATCGAAAATGGCTGAAGGCAAATATGGTTGCGGTGACATTTTCCGTTGTCGCATTGAGGTCAAGCTGGTGGCCGCAGAGCGCACAGGAAAAAAGAGCCATCCCTCGAGAATCTACCGAAATAATCATTCAGCCCGGAGCCGTAACGGCGAATCGAAGCATGCAAGACCTCCCCGGGGGATATCCAATAGCGCTCCCATTGCCGCATGTCACTCGCAATGGCGTCTCTGAACTGCCATCCACACTTTTCTCGGCCAATTTCTCAAACATTGTCATCAACCGCCATTTTCCGTCGTTCATTCATTTTTCTGCCAACACCTTGGCCACCATCCAAATCACCGTTCGATAAATATTTCATCGGTTTTCTCAAATTCTTTCATATTCGCCGAGAGCGAAAGAGAAGAAAAAGAAGAAAAAGAAGAAAAAAAAGAAAAAAAGGAAAAAAGAAGAAAAAAAAGAAAAAAAAACCTCGATGAGACGCCACCAAATGACGATAATTCCTCAGTCGCCGCACAACAAAACACATTCCGCAGCGAATCGTCTCCAGTCGGAGCGGATTGCGCATGAAAATTCATTACGTAATCACCGTTATCCAATTGCCTCAATTGCATATTTTCAGGTTTTTTCGATGCATTTTTTCGCTTGTGCTCTCGGCGGCGGCGGTGGTGGCGTCGGCGCGGATGGTTTTTTTTCCGATGCATTTCAGGTTCGGTCGATCTCTCGAGCAATTCAGTTAACGGTAATTGAATGCAGGTGTTCACTCGAATGGGCGAATGAATGATTCATTTGCGATTCTGCTGGATGCAAACTGCTCTTTGGTCGTCGATTTATCGAAATGTGATGGCATTTTTTGCCGTTTTGCTCGTTGGCACCGGCAGTTACCGTCAAGGTCTCGCCATCGAATTTAAAACGAACCCATTCGAACGTCACCCAGCAAATTCCAATCGGTTACATTTCCCATTTGCCGTTCAGCCAAACGCTTCGACAGTAAATTGCCAATTCTTGTAAATATTTACAATTTGGCATTTTCATGCGTCAATTTATCAGAAACGAGAAGACAACCCGGTTTCTTGTGTTTCCGAACAGGCTTCATTTTTCAAAATGAAATGAAATGAAACGATATTTTTGGAAAATGCATCGGAATCTCTTGGTTGACGGGCAACGTCGTCATCGTCGTCATCGTCGTCATCGTCGTCATCGTCGTCATCGTCGCCTTCACCGCATCTCAACACTGTAGATTTCTCGACAGTTTGATATTTTTGGCCTGCAGCCAATGCCGCATCAGCCATAGCTGGTCGCCTGGGTGTGATTTCCAATTGGATAATTCGATCTGAGCCAACACATCCGTTGTGGCAATCAAATGTTTGCCAATCGAGAATCGAGCGGTTCCGTTTAATTGCATCGAAATGGCATTCGTCATGTGGCGTGTGAACGGGTCGATGGTCGTCTCGTTGGATATCCACCACGCCCGCACCGCGCACTCCGAAGGTGTTCAAAATGCATTAAAAGGTGCTCAACGGGAGGAAACAAAGGATTTCCATTAGTCCACGACGGATAAGCGGCTGAGCTGGAACGCCAGCAGGCAAAGTAATCAAGTAAAGAATGATGGCCCCCTTGACTGAGGCCAAATCCATCGAGGCAGATGTCGAGTTGGCATTTCGTCATACCATTTCGGTGTTGCACACCCTCTGGACCGCTCACACTCTCTCTCCCTCTCTTTCTCTCATTCTCGCTTCGACGGGAGAAACGAAAAACTTTCAAGAAAATTGTTGTTTCAGCAATGCGGCACCGAGAGGCGAACATAAAAAAAAAACGCCGGCCTCGGCAACATTTCTGCTCGTTGCCGACTTTGATGACTCTGACGATTCACATTTCGCACCAGCAAATGGCAAATGGCAAATGGTAATTCGATGGGGAGGCCCGTACTGGAGGGCCCGCAGAGGTGAAGGGAAGCTGCAATTACGCGTCATCCACCCGTTTGGCACGAAAGAGGCCTGACATTTCGAACGCAATGATTGCGAGACGAGCTGACTTGGAAAGTGGTTTTCTCTCCGTCTTTGTGCTCGATGCCATTCATATCTAATGAACATTCCGGCCCGTTCACCTATTTGCCGAGTGCAGTTGGCCCCCGCAGGATATCCCCGGTGCGGCGGAGCCACGAGGAAGTGACCTCTTTTCTTCACAATTTTTCTCGTCAATTTTTCATTTTGAAATTTTCTCGTCAACGTTGATGGCTTTCACATTGTTTCTCGGTTCGTCCGTCAAATGGAATTTGTTGACAACTTTTGTTTTCGCCAACTTTGACATTTGCTCAACGAATTGGATATTCTGTGTGCGAACGGCCTCATTCAAAATGTAATTAAATTCGTTCCGGATGACCCAGAGGCTCGGGAAATCCGGCACAATTCTCACAGCCCAGCGACAATTTCGTCGGAAAAATCAACAACATTCGACTGGCAGCCAATTTATTCAACGAAATGATTCGATCCGGTGGGTGGGTCAACCGATTCGAGGGTGGGTTTCGCAAAACATTCATCCGGAATCGCTATTGACGCAGCTCAATTCCAACCAAAAAATTTATTGGATTCTGACTGGCACCGCTTGCGATAAAGCAGAAAGGCAGAAAAGCAATCGCAAATCGAATCGAACCAAAACGGAAAAACAATGAAATCATTCTTTGGCATGTGGCCGCTGGCGGTGGCACAGCGAGCTTTATCTTATCGAGATTGATTCGTCAAAACAAGTCACGATGGACGACCATTGCAATGCGACTCTGGGCGACGTAATTGCCAGCCAGTGTTTGTGTGTGGGACCGTGCTCGGGGTGACCAAAACCGTTCGGTAATCACCACCCAGCGCCCACCACCTCTGAGCCCAGGAAAACTCTAATTACACAAGACGGTTCCGTTTTCATGGCTCGGCTCGACTCAAAACACCCATTCGACTCGATGCAATACCCCGACCGAGAATCGTTAACGATGGAAAATTACAGAGCCCAGCAATTGCAGGCGAGAACGTTCGCTTCAACAATCAAACGAAGCCAAACGAAAATTTAAATTTTATGCTTTTCGAAAATGAAATCAACACGAACACGCAGACCGATGAGGTCTCTTTCTTTTCCTTTTTTTCCTTTTTGTTGTTGTTGTTGTTGCGTCGATTGGCTCTGCTCGTTTTTCCAACCATTATTCGTGAACGTTCTCTCTCTCTCTCTATTCGTCATCGCCATTGAGCCAAATGAAATTGTTGATTTTCAATTATGAAAATGTTTGCCATTTTCCTCATCGTCGTCGTCGTCGTCGTCGCATGAATTTTCTATTTTCACGATCAAATTGGAACAGAATGGCAAAACAAACGCGATTCCAATTAATTTATCATCGGCCGGTCGGTTCGAGTGGGTGTGGATTTCCTTCCGATCGTTGCGAATATGAGAGTCCTCAATTGACCTCCGGCACATTGGCCATGTCTGGCCCATCGAATGGTTCACATTCCGAGCGTGAGGCAAAAAGGCGAAAAACGAAAAACGCGCCAGCCATTTCGAAGAGCGAAACCGAACGAACCAATTTTCGATTGTTCTCATTTCGTTCCAAATACCAAACAATAAGCCAACGCACGGTGAGTTGCAATGC
>JANSTV010064806.1:0-11471 GCA_027564135.1 Lestremia cinerea
TTAGCAATCTCAAATGCTTCCCAAAAAGTAGAATTCATCGTTGATCGAATCAAATCAAAAATTGGTATTTGGAAAAAGCTGCATTCAAACGATATTATTTTTGTAAGCTCCAATTTAAAGTGGAAAGAAAGGTAACGGTCCTCAACCGTTGGTCTTTGTGGCAATTTTTGCACCACTAAATAATTCGTTTTGTTCTGCGATGCTTTTATTCTAACTGACGTTTGAAATCATGTCCAACTTGATGGCCGCGTAGGACCAACTTTACGCCTTAATGCCGGTTCGCAACAAAGGTCCTGTATGAAAAGTAGCTTGGCAACTTGCGCTCCTCATACCTTGCGGCGAGAGTATCGATCTTTTTATCCGGAAAAGCAAGCAAACTCCAGTTTGACTTTCGGATTGGAAATAAAACAGCGGAGAATGCACAATAAGATAATTTAATTTTAATGAGTTCATCAAATTTAACATTTAAGAATTATTGATCTTGAATTTTGTTTTAAATACTTACGAGCTACGTTTTTAAATTAAATTCTAATTCTGATCCAAATGGTAGACATATTTACAAGTTTCCATAAAACGCATGGGGCTCGGACTTTCGTAAGCCAGCTTCAGATGGGATTGGAGCTCGATCAATAATCATCTTTGCCCATTACTTTGTCGATCCACGGAACAAACTTTTGGATGTTCGTATAAACTCCGGGCAGATGTTCACGACCGCAACCGATGCCCCATGAAACCAATCCAATCAAGGTTTTACGTCCGTCCAATGATAAAGTTAGCGGTCCGCCACTGTCACCTTGACAGGAATCTCGGCCGCCCTGAAAATGATTGGCCATTTCAATTACTGTACGGATTGATGAAGAGTAAACGGAACAAACCTCTTTGTAGCCAGCACAAAGAAAGACATCGTGAATGGTTTCACGTCGGCCAGCAGCCCGGAACCATCGTTGGCATCGGTCGTTCGAAATGACCTCTACATCGACTTCCTGCGTGCAAACTCAATGAAATCAGTGAAGTTCGGATTGCCAATAGGCAAACAACCTACCTGCAGAATCGAAGGCACCGTGCTTTGCCCATGCCTGGTGCGGCCCCATCCGGCAACAGTCGCCATTTTTCCAATTAATTTGGATGATTTCGGCGGCAAGCAAACCGGCAGTATGTGTTGTTTGAAAACAACATTCCGATCTAATTTCACCAAGGCCACGTCATTCTTGAAATCCGTCGGAGAGTAGTTCGGATGCACTTCTTTTCGCTCGATGCCGTACTCCTCGTGATTCAGTCGTTCGTCTTGATCTCGAACATCCCATTCACCCAGGCGTACTTTCATATTCGAGTTCGGTGTAGTGGCCACACAATGAGCCGCTGTGACAACCCAACGATTCGATACTAGCGCTCCGCCACAGCTGAGCTTTCGCGACAGGAAGCCCGATTTTATCAAAGCAGCTTGCCAGGGATGCGTCGCAAATGATGTCGAATGTCCGCCAACAATCCGATTCGATCGAGTGTACAGTTCTCCACAACCTGTTGATGATCTTAATGATTAATCAGGGCCTGTGCATGCAGAGAGAGGCTGGTAGGTCTAGGTATGCAATGGGTGATTTTTTTTCTACGGTTCTGAACTACGGAAATTTTGATAGAAATTCTGTGAGAGTTTCAACCATTGGTTGGAAAGTGCTTGGTGCGGTGTGTGGTCGAAATTTATCGCTTTCAAGCGATTGCTGTTGTTTGCTTTGTATTGTGCGATGGTGCATTTTTGAATGCTGAGAGTGAGGGAATATAAATGGCAACTGTACCCTGGACGGGTCGATATTCGTCTTCGGAATTGAATGTTGACGACGGTTTGTAACTGTTATGACTGAAAACGGCATCGGATCCATAACCATTATCATCGACCAATCCAAAATGGTCGTCTGTATGTACTATTGGATGATAAGAAGGAGAACTTATGTGATTGGTTTCATGCTCCCATGGACGGGTGGCTGATGATTGGTGGTGGTGATATATGGTGGTGGTGGTTGGTTTAGGATATGTATATATTGGTTTATATAATGGACGAGGGCGTTCTGTTGTTGTTGTATCTGGGTAATAGCCTAGTAAGTGGATAATGTCACCTGAAAAGGGGTTGTAAATGTATTCAGGTAAGTGTCTTAGCTGACCCGGCAAACCGACAAATACAAAGAAATCGCTGCGAAAAGGATTTCGGGTTCGTCGTCGCGCGGATCTTTCTATAGTCTATTTGATCCCCATCGACTAAGTGACCTGCCCATTCGATCCGGATGATCAATGCTTTGTGTCGCGATTACCTAACCATCATCGAATAATATGTTCAATATTACATTTTCGCGTGAAATCCCCCAGATCTAGACCGGCAATTAACACAACAACTATATAAACAAATGTCCGAGATGATGGCGATGGCTGTTCTCGAAACCCAATGGTTGGCCATTGTAAGCAACATTACGACAATGTTTGCTAATAACATCTTCGTTCAGTTTGCAAATTCATAATCTGTAAATAAAATTGCCACATCTGAGCGAGTTATCTTGGATATGCGATGCGCGCAACAGGGACAATGGAGAAACAAACGAAAACGAGCGTAAACTAGTTTTTTTTTTGTATGAGAACCAATTTCGAAAGATATTTTAAGCGCAATTCTCTCTCGAACCCTTCGAGCATAAGCTCGATAATGGCGCTTTGTGACTAATCGCAGTGATCATAAACTTAGAATCCGTCACGCAGTATCGCACAATCAAGATACGTGAATTATACATAAATGTGTAAATAAGAAACTGAGCCTCTTAGAGCGGCCCAAGTGGTTTCCACATTGAAGCGAGTTGTACATACAACAAACTGTGATTTGAATATCACTTTGGTTTCGTCAACGCTGAGAATCACCGCATGGATTGGCTTCCGTAGACGATTTCCATTTCGTTGGTGCATCCAGAAATGTGAGAACCAAAACAAATGTGAGACGACTAATTGCCACCATTCAAAGGGAGGTTATGGGTCCGATTAAATATGTTTTTCGTGCCAGGAAAACTTGAATTGCACGATGATAATTGTCGCGATGGATTGATGCTGATGATAGCAGCCATGGCACAAGTGCATCTCGTACCTGGTGAATTTTTTTTGGAAATCTTCATCACGAAATGACAGTAACGCAACGCATTCATTATGATTCTGAAAAAATGGATTCCGCCCACACACCGGAGTTTCCAATGGCGAATTTTGAATGGATCTGTAGCTTGACTTCGTGAGCAGGGCCTCTCGATCTATCATCAGCACCAATTCATTGCGACGACCGTCATCGTGTAATGCAAGTTTTCCGGACAAGATAAAATTTTCAATCGAACCCTCAAGCTCCCCTTAATGTGATTTTCGTTAGCATTGAGTTTTCCAGAAAACAACCCAAAAACTAATCATTCACCGCCGTGATATTCACTCAAGATGCACATGCATTCGGCGCTCATTTGAAAACCCCTTGACTGGATAAGTAGCTGCTAAAAAAGTGCGCCGGCGTTTGCCGCGCCGATCGCCGCCGGGAATTTGCAATTTTTGCGCGCCAGCTAGAGCTGAACCGGGTGCTTTAAAAACTTAGGGCTATTGAGCGATGCTTTCGCGCGGACTAGCAGGTGTTTCTGCTTCTAAGCTCAACGCTTGCTAGTTCGAGTGAAAGCAGCACTCAATCATACGTGGGCAAAGTGAATTGAGATTGCTGATCGTGAGTGGTTCTCACTTTTTTTTAACTATATGCCTCGAAAAGGATTGATTTTTCAGCGTCAGGGGTCGTAGTTAGACAAAACGCTGGGAAATGAATCCTTTTCGAGTTATAGAAGTTGTACAAAATGACGTTTGACAGAAAAGACACCCCTGGCCCACCATCTTGCCCAAGTATGCACTCAATAGCCAGTTATGGGCGCACCCGGTCCAGCTCTGGGCCGCCAGCCGCCGAAAATTTCGACATCGGCGTCCGCCGAACTCGCCGCCGCTGAACTTCTTTTCGGCGTAAGCTTCGGCGCAAATTCAAATTTTCACGCGGTTATGCCCTTCTTATCCAGATTTCGTCTTGAGAAAGCGTGATTCCGAAGCCAGTTTTCGTTTTCTATCTTGAGACGAATTTCAAAGTTTTCAAATTCAAACCGCTGATTTGAAAACATATGCGACATTGGAATATTTGTTGTCCGCTGACCGTATTTTGAACCAAATGTCATTCTCGCTACCTTCCGCTTCGGTTTGCCCATGAAAAGATTCAATACGCGCCAGCCGCCAAAAATTTCGACCTCGGTGTCCGCCGAAATCTTCGTCGCCGAAGAAAGGAAAGAAGAATTGCGCCAGCTGCCGAAGAGAGGGAAAAGAGTACGCGCCATCCGTCGAAAAAAAAAATTATCGGCGCGCTCCTCTAGTAACTGCAGCCACTGACTCAGCCCGACCTGTTTCAAGATATAGCCACCAGCGATTTTTGATTCGAGCGATTCTGGAAGCCTCTAAATGCGGTGCACGAAATACGGAATAATTCGCGAGTAAAAACAGTAATTCAACAAGCATCTTCGGATAAAATTGGATAATTTGAAAATGAGTTTGAACAATATTAAACAAACGAAAATAAAAGTCAAGTCAAAGATTCGGGCGATATGCGACCTGACTGGCGAATTTATGAACTAATCTGTATCATTCGCCGGATTTTCGTTTTCTATGCCTTCTTCTTGTTTTTTTCCTCTTCTTTTTCTTTTGTATTGTAGCATACATTGAAAGAATTTTGACGAGAAGAAAAAAAAGAAAACGAAAAAATTAGCGCCGAAAATGCCAGAAAATTGAATTTCTGCGAAAGCTTTTCGCAATCGATTAGTTGTCGATTGAGGACAGAAATTGAATTCTCTTTCAAGGTCTGAAACTTAGGTACTTTAGCAATTTCCAATAAATGGTCTCATCTCACCTAGTTTTTGACCTCCAAAATGTTTCATTTCTTTCGTTTCAATTTCGATCCGCAGCGATTGTTTCGCGCGAATCCATCATCAACAGCGATTATCGTCATTCGATTCGTTGCACCTGACATGAGATTCGTTTCGAAAATTAATGCCAATTTGAGGCATTTGATCGGAGTGGCGAATAATGTTCAACGAGTAAGTGCTCGGATGATATTCAACGGTTTGATTTTGCTCTCGTCGCTCTTCATTCGAGTTCTTCATTGCCAATCGTCGCAAATCGTCGCAAATCGTCGCCAGTCGTCGCAAGTCGTCGCCCATCGCCTAATCGCCACCATTTAATACATGTTTGCCCGATATTTGCTTGAATATTTTGATCTTGTTTTGATTTGTAATAAATAATAATGAAACGACGCGACCGGTGAAAGTTTTTTTTAAATTTTCTTTTCTTCGAATCGAAACAATGCCAATGAACGAACTCGACTGACTGACTGAACGAATAAAACGTATTTTGCTTGTTTGCCTTTTGCTGTGTATCGATTTGAATCTGTTTTTCGTACATCGACTTCGAAACGGGCTGCTCATCAGAATTGCTACTGAATCCGCGAGGCAGACACCGACAACTACACACAATCGATGTCTTCATTCTTATACGCAACAACACAATAAAACACGAATCGAATTACGGATAGCACTCCTGTCGATGGGATGCTCTCACGATGCGATGGTCGAATTCGATTGATTGGAATAAAAATGAGAAGGCCATAACATTGAGGGAACAACGACGAGGTACTTACTTGCATTCTGCACGACTCCCAAAGACGGACTGTCTTGTTGGACATCTTTGTCCACGCAACAGGACCAGATCATGCCACCGGAGCACAAATCCAACGGCTTACCGCCAGCCAGCACGCAAGATATGCTCAAACCGCATTCAAAACGCCGGCCTTTGAACTTGCACGTTTGTGGAATCACTAGAAGGATAAAGAATACGTTAGTAATTCTGAGTCAGATGAGTTCGTTCGTCGTGAATTTGTTATACGATTCAGCATAAGCACTTTCCGACAGCAAATTCAATTCCAAATGGCCAATTGAGTCAGAGATTAGTCGCTTGACTTTCGCTGCTTAATCAATAATCCAGAATCGCCTCAAAGAACTTCAACTAAACCTAATTGATTGCGTCAATCTCTCGAATCAGAATTGATTCTAGTAATTGATTTGTTGCCGAAGATAATGCTGTGACAACCGCAAAGTAATTCGAGGTTTTATTTTCTTTTGCTGATTTTACGTTCCATTCATCAAATTACGCTTGGATGCGACCATGCATGAGTTATGTAATCGTTCAAAAGCACTACATCATTCTTAGATGTACAGGTCGGGTTCGGTTTTCTTTATGTGCATTGTGCACACACTGCGCATGGGCATCGCGTATCGTTTGTAGAAAGTAAAAAATCAAAGTAGAAACAACTAAAAATTCCGAACGCACCAAGAAGAAATTCGAAAATAATCGTGTGAGCTAGTGGTTATGGCAGTGCCTTGTATAGTTATGAATAAATTCACAGTAAATTGCAATTTTGATTTCGTCAATTGTACGAATGGAAGAATAACTACACATTTCGTAAACGAACTAATAATTGACTTTCGCTGTAAGGTCGGTTTTCCAGAAGAAGATGGCTGATGGAAAAGTAACGTTGTCATTTGGTCGCACAATGATGACAGTCTCGATTGGGTTGAAGTTTCGCAAGGCGTCAGTGAATTAATCGAAGTGAATCTGAAAAGTTGGTTTAATTGTTTCGTCATACACGGATCGCATTGCTCTGAAAGAACAACGCATCATTGAGAGAAATACATAACCCACAGCGCAATAAAATCAGCCGCCATCGCAGATCGATCACCAAATCCGAACCCGATTTTTCCAATTGCATTGCAGATGATTCACTTGATCGTCAATCAATCGACCACTCTGTTGAACGCGAGTCAGCATTACTAGACGGAAATTTGTCTTTCATTCCAAGTCAATGAACGAACTTTCCAATGGATCGGCATCCCATTGGTAAAAAGCTATTGTTTCTTTTCATTGAAACCGGTCTTGCAATTAGTTTTAATGAGTCGTCCGAGTGTTTCAGAGTTATCGAATCGAATAACTCCATCGAAAACGATCTGAACTAGGTTGAAGTTGTGTGAATTTTGTGTAAATCTCGTAGAATCTAATAATTGCTTCGTGCATTGTACGTGCTCTTAGAAGAATGGATTTCTCTTGTCTGTTTATCTCAAAACGATCTCAACCGATCCCCGGAATCCAGAAAAAAGTAAACATACTTCGACCCAAAATATCCATGATCGAGTTGGATGTTCCATAGTAACTGGGATGCCGTTTGCTCAATGCGTCCAACAGCAGTAACTCCTGTTCTTGTTGGCTCGTCGGTCCAGCACCAACACCACTTAATTTAAAGCACATGTTCAAACATATTACGAATATCACAGATTTGATCTTTGCTATTTTCGTTATTGTCATGTATTTCATGAATTCCGGTGCACCAATTAACATTTTAACGATATTTTTCTTTTCCTCTTCACCGATCAAAACTAAACTACCGAACATTCAACCGTTCGACAACTGAACGACAACTAAACGACCAAACTGAGTGAATTTTCCCAATTTGAATACTGTCGAAGAATTTCCTTTACATTTTTCAGGAAAATGGTCAACTAATTGAGTTTACACAAGCCGAGATAACTGAAACCCATCGTATGCAAACGCAAAAAATTTAACCAAAAACGTTTGAAAACACTTGATCCAGCGATCGAATAGGATCAAAGAGAATGTTTATAGTTTTCAATATTGATCGCAAAGTGTTGTTTGAACGAGTGCGCTCTCTGACACCGCATCACCGAATCGTTGTTAGCCGTTCAACGTGCACCGCGCAAACTGTTTGGTAAGTTTTGGCCAAGCACAAGCGACGAGTCAATACGCTGAGCAACCAAATAGCATCAACCACAATGCGCGGATCTTAAACTGTATAGAGTCAGAGTTGCACGTAAACTAAACGTCATGCACGAGCACAATGTTTTTTGCCTGTTTTGGTCTCGTCACCAGAGTGAGAGAGAAATGTTTGGATGTCTTGGCGGAGCGCACAATTTGCTTGCTTGTTTGTTTTATTTCTTTTTATTTTTATTTCTTTCGTCTTGATAAAGTGAAATTTTCTTCTTCTTCTTCACACGATTCAGATGCCAAATGTTTTTTTCTTTTTTCATTCGCTTTTATTTTTCTTCATTTTTTTTTTTTTGCTTTTTCACCTCGTGCTTTGTCTTGTTTTTTCTTTTTTTTTGTGTTTTTTTTCTCTCTTATTTTCTGCGCTTTGCCTCTTTGTCATTCATTTCGTTTCGCATTCGATTTGTTTTGGTTTTGAATCCGATTTTTACCTCTTTCCCATTTCGTATCAACCATTACACATTACAATTGCCGCAATCATGCACATTCTTCTTCTTCGCTCTTCGCTCCGCATATCGCGCATGGAATTTCCATATAGCGACACCGACATTTATTATTATTTCTAATGTTATTTCGCTGAGTCGTCTATGTACATTGGCAATGGTTGTTTGGATGTCTTTATGGCTGGCTGATCATCGGCACGGCACTGTCGCAGAAATGTGCTGCCGGCGAATCAAGATGCACAGCACAAACCTTTGTAAGATCTAATGACAGTAATCTTCGGCTATTATATTTGTGAATAGTCAAAACCATTTACGAATTATTGTAACGCACATGAAGATGCTTGCCCAAGATCTTGCTCTTTTCTATTTGGCGACAGTTTGCTGAGCGAACTTCGCTCGTCTCTTCGTCATTTGGTGGGCTTGGACGCTTGAATTTCCGCGTCTCATCATCATTGCTTTTTTCGCCTCCTTTTCTGGCACAAGTTGAACTTTCTTCGCTAAAGATAAGATTAGTGCCCTTCAAAAACCTTATAATCGCTTTCTCAGTTGCACGACATTCATTCGACATGCCATGCCTCCCTGGAACGATTATGTTGCAACACAATCGGTTTTGATGAATGAATGACGATTTCAAATCGTAGAAAATCATTCAAACAAAGTTGTTCTCGTGTCATTAGCTCGATTTGGGCATTTTTTTTATGGTCAAAAATATTCCAATTGGAAGGTTCGAAATCTCATTCGTTCGATAGAGAAGAGAGATAGAAGCAAGAGAAGCAGACGACGGCAGTGACAACGAAAGAAAGACAAATTTCCATTTAAATCAGATTGCTATATTTTGATACACAAAATCACAGGCAAAATGAACGAACGAAAGCAAAGACCCACACGAAAAATGGAGAAGATTCTCTTTTATTCATTTTAATAATAATAATCACCATCATCACGAAGAGTGAAAGTACAAACGAAGCGAATAAACATCATTTTATAATTTATGACAACTAAACGATCTAAATGATAGACGAAGAAAATAACGAACATTTTGGCTGAGCTGAGTTTTTTTTTCATTTCTGTGGAAAACAAATGCCGAACACTTATCTACCAACTCCATGCAAACGATTGCGTTTGGATAGCAGGCAGCAATGCGGTGATAAGCTCATCCGCAAGTTTCGCCCTTTTTTGCGAACAACTACGCATCAATTGAGTCACAAAATCAAACGAGAAAAGCAACGTCGACAAGAAAGTGATCGAAGACCGGTTGGGCTTGCGGAGCGAGAATGTTAGGGCATTTCCCGGAAACGCAGTCTCAGCCTCAAAAATTCCATTCATCTGCGCGTGGTTATGCGAGTTCAAGAAACGCCCGACCGTGTCCTCTCGCATCATATCACACCGCAGCCACATCCAATTACCCGAACCGAAACTATGAAATTATTCATAATCTTCATTATTTCTCTATTTTAATTTGATTTAAGTGGGTCGTTGTTTCGTCGTACAAGATGCAAATCTAGTTTGTTCACATTCAGTTGTGTCACCCATTCAGCGTGTATTCCACGTGAAATCATCATGCTCGATTACACTTTCCGAAATCGAGAAGCGCTGACAGAATATCTGCTGATTTACGGACAGTGTGTCGATGATGCGTTCGTGTCATTGGACACAAATGGTGTGGACGCATGTGTGACGTGTGAGTGGTGTGTCTGATATGAGTGATGGTCTCATTCGAACGGGCTTTGTTGCTTTGTTGATCATTCTTGTTTCTTTCCTTTCCTTTCCTTTCCTCTAATGACAGATAAATCAGCATAAAATTTACATAAAATTTAATTGCTAGTTACGCGAAAGTGATTTCACGTAAAAGTTAAGAACGAGTTGCTGTCGAATCTATATGATTTTGCGACTCCAACACACTGGCCAGCATTGACACCCAATGTCATTCGATATGACTGTGCGGCGCAGTGTTTTGTTTTCCACCAATTTTTTTTTCCTCTTTTTCTTTTTAATTTTTTAATGATACCATTTAACCATCTGTGTGTGTCATCGTTTTCAATCCAGAAAGAGAGATTTTTGCCTTTTGTTTTGTCGTTGAAATTTCTGGTTTTCTCGTCTCGTTTCAATTTCAACGGCCGCTCTGGCACGCTTTTTTGCGTAAACTTCTTTCATTCATTTTGTATTCGATTTGGCAAACATCCGTGCGCTCTTGCACTTTGAAAAAATTCTAATTCGAATAATGAGCCAATTTGTGGCTCTGATGATTTCTCAGTAGGAATTCGTAGCAGTTTCCAGATGCAGCAACGTTTGGGCAGATTAATATGATTTACGGCGAGTATGCAACAAACACTAGACGAATTACAAATGCTCTTTGAGAAATGATATCAACATGAATCGCGATCGTTGAATTGTCGATGGTTCGTATCTGTTCCACCGTCACCGTCTGCACACGCGTGTGTTTGAGTGTGTGCTCGGTCAATGCAATGATCATCAAGCAGAACGCTTGTTGAATGGACGACTGAATGAACGGAGTGAAAGAAACAAGATGGAAAAGTTCATCTGGCGTGGGTGTCTGAGTGAGTTCGGTATCCACCTCCTTGTATTTGGGAAACGGTTAAGAAAGAGAACGAGAAATGCCGCTCGATTAATTGCCAACAGATAGACCTGACCAATTTCACTTTCTATTAAAGGCCAACCAACTTATACACATTCACCCAGCTCGTTAGCGGATCAACCTTTGATACAATTTGTTCAATAACAACTGAAATATACTTACAATCGAAATCGTCGAAAAATTTCGGCTCCTTCGGCTGAGACTTAACTGTCTGTATCTCATCTTGACCGAATTCAATGATCTCATTATGTCGGTCATTGTAACTTTTACACATGCTCAAATCAGTTATCGTCAACAATTGCATGGCAACGGAGATCAATGACGTTTTCCATAATGAATTCCACCAACTTTGATGCATTGTTTCGATTATAAGTGCAGCGTGCGTGTGTTCTGTGTCTGTGTCGGTCTCTTCACCTCTCTCTTTCTCTTTCCCTCTCTCCCTCTCGCAATCTCTCTCCTTCTCTCTCTCTCTCTCTCTCTCTCTCTCTCTCCTTCTCTCTCTCTCTCTCTCTCTCTCTCTC
>JANSTV010064817.1:0-11468 GCA_027564135.1 Lestremia cinerea
ACACGCACGTTCCTCTTTATCTCGCGTATGATTTGTGTAATTCTTCTCTGCCATTCTCATGTTTTTCGCAATTTTCTGTCCATAGTTTTTTTTCGCTCTCTCTCTCTCTTTCTCTCTTTCTTTCTTTTTTTCTCTCTCTTCCGCTTCTCCTGTCTTTCCCTTCGGCAATAGGCCTTTGTGAACGTGAAGTTGCCGATGTGATGCCGAATGAAGACAAGACAGGCATATTTTCTTCATTTTTCCGTTTTTTCTTCCCTTTTTTTCCAAGATTTCAAAATTTGTAGGAGATGAGTGAAAAGCGTCTCATCCGCACGATCATAACTTCTAACGATGACAACTGATACGCCCGAGGCCCTCTTGTTACACCACTCGCCTAGCATTGCTTTCGGGTTTGACATTTCTAAATTGCCCTTTGGTCGATTCACTTTCAAAATTTCGTTCTTTTGTTTTGCTTTTCGTGAGGAGACACGCACCACAATCGATTCAAGACCGTTTGTAGCAGTCACGACGACTTTGATTCAACTGGACGGATGCGATTTGTCACAAACGGCCGCACACTTTCACGGCAAGGGGCGAGCCTCACCCGAACAACAATTGTCTAGCAATTTTCAATCGATTTCAAAGTGGTTGAAATTTTCCTCTCGAAAAAAGTTCAATTCAAACGAACCGAAGAGTCAATAAGCCACTCCATATTCATCGTTTGTGTCGGTCAACATGAATGCCAAGACGAAATAATTTCATTTGTTTTTCCCAGCACAACTTTTCAACTTCAACTTTTGTGTCCGACCATTTTTCCACATGTTGTTTGCTCGAGCATTAATCTGAGGAAATGCGTTTGCATTTGTTTGAATTTCGTTGGAAAGTTCTTGGTTGCATTTCTTTAGTGCTGTTTTTGGCGCATGAAATTCAGGCGTGCATTTTGACGTTGAGCCAAACTTGACTTGAGTGCAATTCGCGCATGAGTTCGCCATGGTCGACTGGTTGAAGCGAGCATTTTCCGACAAATTGCCTGGCTAAATGAATGAGATAATAACAAGATGTTGTTGAAGGAGATCGTTTCGATGCCCGCTAGTGAATACTGGACGGATGATAATTGTTATCGAAACTTTCGAATTCGTTGGGGTATTTTTCCTTACTTTTTTTTCGGAAGAAAAACTGAATGGAAGTTGAACATTAGTTGGCAAGAGTGGAAAATAACAGCTTGCTAATTGTTCGAGGAGAGAGTAGTTCTTCAAATGAGAAGGAATTTTCATTGCCGCAATGAATTGGAATTCGAGTTGGACACTTCAACTCGCAAGGGAATCGTTCCACTTGCGACTGGGAATCCCCGCTGGGGTAACTCAAACCCCCGTCTGCCGCTTGTGTTGCTATCACCGTTTATTTTCCATTGTAGACATGTTTCCCCACCCGGTATACTCTTCGGGGCGCACCCGATCCGCTGAGATCTGTCCCCGACTCACGTATATTACAAATCACGAATCTTCCGAATGGATGCAATCCATCAATTGGAGTGTTACAGCGTTCCGAAGCGTGTCGGCAAATACAAATACGGTAAATCACAACATCAGCTGTGTAACTGATGCGGTTCGTGCTTTCGGCATAGCGCTTGTTCAGCGTTTCCGAAGCATTTGCCTACGACGTTCATGCCTCATGTATCATTCGTTCATGTTCGACGAAACGGCTAAATTCATTGAGTCGACTGAGAGGCATTCATTCACCAGTAATGCCCTCTGGCATAACAATTCTACTCGCGCAAAGTCCAATGCCACCTCTGAGTAAATAGTGGCGCTTCTGGAGCTGAGCTTTTTCAAGAAAGGGACGATGATTTGAGCTTTCATTCGATTTCGACTGAAAGAAGTTGCTCGACGAATGGCTTTGGACTAGAACAAGCGGAATAATGGGACATTTGTCGATGCAGCTGAAGAGATTCGGCGCACGATACTCGCCAGAAATCTGTCGGAAAAGCTAACGAGAATCTCGCATGGTTCGGATAAGAATTGATGGAGTTCCAAATTGGCCGATTCGTAACAGACCGATCTGGATCTGACCGACCCGCAATAGGCCAATCCGCAATGAACCAATATGGAAATCTTGCTTTTTCGATCAGTAATCACTGGTGTTTTTTCCTCTGAAATCTTCGGGGAGATTCTGGTGGAATGAGGGTTAACAACTTGTTACCAGCCGGAACCAATGAGCTAGGCTGAGCATTTACATAGAACTCAGCATTCATTTAAAAAGCTTGTTTTTGCGCTGACTTGAAAATGTATTCTATAAAGATTGAGACACAATCATTTGGAAAACACATTCATTGGGCTGCTGGGGATAGGTGGTCGACGAACCTAACCGAAGTACGCATCATCCATTCGGAGTATGTATGAAGTGACTTTGACTGAACTATCCACCACAAGACCATCAACAGATTCAATGGAGTGACACACCCCAGGATGTCTCACTTCATTCGGAGCACTCTCCAAGAGGTCAGAATGGTCCAAGCCGCGGATTATCGAAAGAAAATAGCACGGAGAAGAAACTGCTGGCAAGATTTTGTCGACAATTGCAAATGTTTACGTGTAAAAACGGAAATCCTTGTTAAATGATAACAATTATCCGGAAAAATGCCGTCTTTGGACTTAATTAGCTTGTCTTATTTCTTCAAAAGGGCGACTCTCTTCTTATGAGAATTTTCGACCGGGTTTTGAAGTGAGCCGATAAGAGTTTCACTCTTCCTTTCAGTAGAGCGTCCCCAAGGAATAAGCCAATTCAATTCATCAAAATAACCAGTGATTTCAAAGTGGTCGCCAATAATCAGCTATTTTTGTCAAGTTATGGCACTTGCGCCATCAATGACTCAAATCGGCTATTCAAGCCGATAAGTCCTGCGTGAGGAACCATCTCATGCCGGTATGCCCTTCTCATACCACTTTTTACGCACTGACCTAGGGCTTTCAGTAATGTTGTGAACGCGCGACGTCACGCATCAACGCAACGCGTTCACCAAATCCACTCAATTTCCGATTCCCTCAACACGGGGCTGAGACCAATATCAATGAAAATTTATTACATTCGTCAAATAAATGAATGAATCAACTAAACCGTTGGTCTCAGTGTCGTTCATAGAAGACATTCAGGCGTGCCCTCAAACCCATCGGAAATTCAAATGTGTTTGCACTCTGTTCAAAGCAAATGAAACTATGTAAATTGATGGAAGGATTACATCACGGGCTAGAAAAAAGTCTCGACGTTAATGTTCGGCACCGTACCATCGAACTTGGCCGAAAATTGATAGTAGTTACGCCGTTCGGTATCCTTTTCCTGAAAGGAGTGTTTAAGTCCATGGATTCACTGCTGACCAAATCATCATCATCATTATGACAGTGAACGCTGTCCGATTTTGTGAAATTCAGTCAAAGTTAACTTTATACTAAAATCTATCTATCTACGGTTACAACGAAGCTAACGGGAAATTGCTGTGTTTATTCGAGCAGGCATATTGAACGAGTTAGCACACCGCAAGACTCGAGTAAGCAAGCAAACGAAATAAAGACATAGATCTTTGTACCCATTTGAAACTCGGTGGCATTCAAACTTCATTTACAAAACGAAGAGTCGAACTCTTTTCTATCTCGTAAGTTGAAAAGAACGACCATAAAAAACGTTTTTTGGTTGGCCGGAGTTCCGCCGTGTTCAAGTGAGGAATATCAACTCGTGTTGAGTTTTCTGTTTATTTCATGGGGTTCGTGATGACATCATGGTGTCCAGTCTGGGGAAGCTGCTTTCCAAATTTGTCCATGTTGTCCATTTGGTTCTACCAGCGCCATCATTTTTTTTTTAATTCATGCATTATGAATTTAGTTTAAAGAGCTTCAATAGCTCATGTCGTTCAGATCTGCAGCGATTCGAATCGTTTAATCTCTCAACTATTACTGATGGTTTTTGGGGGTCAGATACCTTTCTTGCGCGGTCTTCTAGAAACCTCGAGACGATATTCTGAATGAAAAAATGCAAGCAAAGTGTACGAGTGGGGAAAAGGAATCACGGCAAGGCCAGAAGATGGAAAATCTGCGATTAAATTGGACTTGGCTGATGCTCCCACACTCAAGACAAAGAATCAACTAACTCAAGTTGAGGAGCTGGCAACAAGTTTTCGTTGAGCTGGCAACAACTGCTCGCGAAGCTGTTAGCAACCAATTCCGAAGCTGGCGACAACTTCACGAGAAGCTGTTGGCAACCGCTTGTGAAGCTTGCGACAACTGCTTGAGTTGTTAGCAACCGCTTCCGAAGCTGGGAACGACTACCCAGTTGCTCAGCTTCTCGTGAAGTTGTCGCTAGCTTCGAAAGAAGTTGTTGACAGCTTCGCGAGCAGTTGTTGCCAGCGTCAAGTGTTCGCACTTGTTGCCAGATCCTCAAGTTGAGTTAGTTGATTCTTTTTGACAACTCAACTGGACCAATCTGTCTGCCTGCTTCTTGGAAGTATTTTTTCGATTTTCAATGAAAAACCTTATTGCTCTGAGCTTTGTTAGGCTTCAAATCGCCACTGGAACGGATTCATTTGTTGCAAACTGAAAAGAAACGCTGTCGAAGCACCATCGTTTCCATATTAGGCGGTTGACATTATCGAAAAAAGGCGAGAAATGCATTTTTCAAATTTTGTCACCAGATGGCGCCTCCAACTTCGCACGCGTATGAGTGGAGACGCAAGAGATCACAGTTTGACAGCTCAATATTTGTCGAAAATATGTTGTGTTTGCTTTCGACACATTTTCAACTTCAGTCCCGGCGTTTCTTCGGCAGCGTTGGTAAACGAAGGAGATGTCTATCGCGGATATTCGGAGATCACCTGCAGGTGATTGGCAGTGGTGCCAATGGAGCACCGGCCGCAGTGTGCTTAAATGCAGGCCGTGACAGTGTTTTATTCAATTGTGGTGAAGGTTATCAGCGATTGCGATACCAGATGGGCCCAGCCGGTCGAATCAATCGTGTTTTCGTTACGAGAACGGAGTGGGAATGCCTTGGCGGAGTACCAGCCCTTGCAACAGAGGCTAATCGTCACAGTGCTCATCACATCCACGTGCATGCTCCACGTGCTATTGACGGTCTTTTCGCTGAGATTCTCGCGCGAACAAAGCCACGGGCCAACTATCGAATCACCACACTAACCATGCCGACATTTGAGAATTCCCGCATGCGTGTGGAACGCGTTCCCATCGGAACATCCGCACTAGACGTACAGGCCTACCGATGCGTTCTCAAGACTGATCAGCGGGAATTTTTAGGTTTGTTTTTCAAGGTTTATCGTTTTATTTGATTATTCTTCCACAAACATGATTCATTTACTGTATTCGCAGTGCTAGATATCCCTTCCGAGGAACTCGTGCCCGAATTGAAGGAGAACACTGTGCTTAGGAATAGCACAGAAACTGCGGAAGTCGTGTTGCATTTCTCACCGCAGCACATCATCGAACACGAGGAGTATCAACGGTTCATTCACTGTTTTACCGACCGGACCACGCATTTGACGGTCAACGGGAGCAACCGGTTTGTGCAAATGCATCTTTGTCGGTGGACACTCGAATCAGATGAAATTTCCTCAATAGATTCTCTGGACTGAACGATGTTCATCGAATGCAGCAACGGCTGCACCAATTGAATGGTCGAATTTTCCCGTTGTTACAGTGAGTGAGTGACCGAGATGCTCAAGAGGAAGGTAATCAGTGGCTCTTCATTCGACAGAGAATCGTCAGATAAAGTCTTCAAGGAGGCGTCGACCCATTCACGACTGACGGCCGCTTGCCCCGGGTCAGTCTACAACTTTGGCACACGCATGTTCATCGAACGCGTGGCTGAGGATGCTATCGAGTCGACAGCTGACGAATTTACCCTGCCCTTCGGTTACAAATCTTCGACAAGAGTGAAACAATGCGAAGAGTATCCAAAAATCGTCCTGCTTGGTACATCCGCCTCACAGTCCAAAATTCGCAACAGTAGTGCCATATTGGTGCATACCGCGTAAGAGTGAGGGCTTTTTCGCCGAGCGGAGAGTTTTAACTACGGCAAACGGTGACAACCCTTTCAAACACCTCCCTTCAACAGGAAAGACGCTTGCATCCTCTTGGACTGCGGAGAAAACACCGCTGGCCAAATAATTCGATTCTACGGTGACGATGCAAACGCAGTGTTTCGAAATCTGCGTGGCATTTACATCTCACATCATCATTCGGACCACAACGACGGTATAGCCTTGCTCGATCAGTAGACCCAGTGCGGCATTTCACATCCATAATTCTTTCACAGGTCTGATTGGGGTGCTGGAAACACGACGCAAGCTCGTTGAAGATCGTCGTCATCCATTGGTCATCCTCGCCCCAGCAGCTATCGAACTCATTCTGAAAGCCTTCAGCGAGCATGTGCATGACATCCGTTCGGAATATCGATTTGTGTTGAACAACGACCTGGTAACGCATGCATTGTGAAACTAAACTGAACCAAACCAATAACTATGATGAATTTCAGATGGAATCAGCCCCGGAAGAACTGCGAACCCATCTCCAACTGTTGGCGCTGCGCACCTGCTACGTGAAACACTGTTATGACTCGTTCGCCATTGCGTTGACCGTCGCCGGGGCGGAACCGTTCAAAATGACCTACAGTGGGGATTGTCCTCCAGACGACGCATTATGTGATCTGGGCCACAACTCCACGCTGCTCATTCATGAGGCGACTTTTGAGGACGCGCTCATCGGTCATGCGCGCCGCTGTCACCACAGTACCATTTCGCAATCCATCAACCAGGGACACCGCATGAACGCTCGTCACATCCTATTGACGCATTTCGCACGGCGTTACCCCATCATGCCCCGCTCTACCGGCCGACTGGCGGAAAATGTTTCGATAGCTTTCGACAACATGCAGATCACACCATCAGATTTGAGGGAGTTGGCAGCGGTGAGCGAAGGGGCCAGCGAGATTTTCAAAAACGAGTGCCCGAAAACAAAGTTACAAGCGCGCTCGGAAGGATTGATGGAGGACTTGAGGGCATTTTGTAGAGAGTGCAGCCATCAAAAACCATCGACAAGGGCGGACAATGGTCGCCGTCGACAACCGCCTCATTCACTCGATGAGTTTTTGGGTAACGTGCCACAACCTGAGCCCGACCTGACGAAGAGAGTGCTGGCGAAATTGCATGCGCTAGATCACCCCAATGCGTCGGTAGTATTACGGGCGCTTGAGCGCATCGTTGGATTATTGAAACACATTGGAGACGCCGAACGTCGCCAGGATGTCATCGATGAGATTTGGCAATACGTTCGTGGGGCAGCCGACACATTGGATGAATCTCATTTTCGAGCATTGATTATGATCCACACCAGGAATGATGAGAATTTTTCTCCCGAAGACTTACTCTCTATGATGATGAAAGGGGATGTGCAGCCAACGAGGTATTCATATTCTGCGGGATCATGTTGCGCCCACATATTGGACCGAAAAGAGTATTATAATGATGTCCTTGCAGGGAAATCTTGGACGAGCTGGTGCTGCAATTCTGTCGGCGTGGTGAGATAGGTGAGGCAGAACGGCTTATCGAAAGATTGCGGAGACACGACGTGCTAACTCCGCGGCGTACGCACAATGCAATGGTGCTAGGCTATGCAACTCTTGGGTGAGTCGCAACTCAACGGAATAAGGATTGATGATCGTTTTTTGAATCAAGTTTCAAGATCCGAAATCATTCAAAGGCAACATCTCATCCCATCACATTTCATATTACTCTCATCTCATCTCTTCTCATATCAAATTATCTCACTTTTGTCTGTCATTCGGCAAGTTCGTCATCATTTTGATCGTCAGCAATAGTGAAGAGCAGTAAGGGAGGGGAAGGGGGATGCGGTTGTATTTTGGAAAAGGAATTTGTTTCGCAAATTCACCACTCACCCCAAACTCACCACTTATGCAATCTGACGGGCAATACTTCGAATTATCTCAATTAATGACAACCCTTTCAACCACCTCATTTTTTGTAGTGATGCAACGGCAGCTGAACGAGAGATTGCGAAAATGAGTGAATCGTTCATAAAACCATCATCAGCCACATTTGGCAATCTCATACGTGGATACGCCACCCGTGGAAATGTCAGTGGCATCCATGCCCTGGTGGAGAGTTGCACTCGTCAGAGCTTGAGACTGAGTGACGAAGTTTTCCTGGACGCCATTTATGAGTTAGCTCAACACGGATACGCTGACCAAATCGACAGTATTTTCAAATACCTAAGTAAAATGGAGCATTTTAGCCGTCATGCATACACTTTGCTCTGCCGCCTTGGCAATGGACGGCAACCGAACATTGCTTGGAGAATTCTACAGCTCGTGCCGAATGCGCGTGTCTCGGAAACGCTCATCGAGCGTATTTTGGATGCATCGGCCGCCGAGGGTGACACAGCCAACGTGTGGGAAGTCTTTGAGGACGCCATCGCCAGGGAATTGTCACCGCAGAGATTATTGGCGCTGCTGGTGCGGGTGCATTTAACAAATCATGAGCTGGAAATGGCCGTGGATGCTTATGTCGACATTAGTAAGCGGTTCCATGCGACGCCTTGCCAACATGAATTGGCTTTGCGGCTGATTCGCGCGACAGACCGGCACCAATTGCGACGGCTCTGCGATGCAAGTGCCTCGGTGCATGGGAGAGCCAACACGATGATCGCGATGACCTTCAGCCACCTTGAATGCGGAGATATACAACAGGCGAAACACTTTTTGCGATTGGTGCGACAGCCGCAGCAGCGCCAGTTCGAGTTTTTTGCGAGACTTTGTGATTTCTACGCAGCAACGGGCAATGAAGCGGTGCTAGAAAAGTGCTTATTGGTCGCCAGAATTGTCAAGTGGCCGAATGAGGAACATATTCGGGATGCCCTTATTCAGGCGGAAAGGCAGCAGGTCGATTCCATAGAATATCATTCATAGCGCTACATCGTTGATATTGAGACGAGACCAACGCAATAAATTGTTTTCGAAAATTAGATCTCGCCTTTGAGAAGAAAAATCATGTTGAGATTGATACAGCTCCATCCGTTTATTAACCAGTTGAAACGAACTGAACATATTGATCGCGAACAGTAATGTGACAGAGAAGAACACCAACTAACTGGTTGCGGAGAACGCCAAACCGGTTGGTTTGAGGCAGTGCTGCCAAGTGAATGAACGCCATCTGTGCCTTCAGCTGGGTTTCAAGTGCTTTTGTTTTGATTGGTGTTCGTCTGGTGGTATCGTTTCCAAGGGAGCTCTGTTCTCACGAAACTTATATTCCCAAAACGGACATCTTCGGAATGCTTCATCGACTTGTCCCAATGAGGATTCTCCCCTGCTTTGAATGCATCGTGTCATTTGGCCATTCCCGATGTTGCTTACTCTACCTTTTCAACTCATCGTTCAACATTTGGTCTTGTCACACCGTATTCTCACAATTTCGAAGAAATCGATATTGAAATTTTGATCATCAGTTGCCTTCGTGATAAAGCGAGGAGAATCAACAACACATCTCTTGGGTGTTTATTTGCCAATGTGACAAACGTTTTAATTAAAAAAATGAACTAGCTGGCTTCGAATTGACTCCAAGCAGATGTGAATAAATACACGATACTGCTTCGGAATTATCATCAGTTACTCTTTCTATCAGTGGCCGAAATGAAGTATCTTAAATTGATGATTGCTTCGGCAGCCTTCCTCCTCTTGGTAAGTTTCTTGATTCATTGTGACAACGAACCGCCAAATTTGCATTAGCGTGATGTGTTGTGGCTTGAACGAATTTGATCGTACGGAAGAATAACACTGAAAACCACCTATACCAAAAGACGCCATAAGCAGTTCCATGTAGCCCGCCGACTCTCGATAATTATAGCGTTTTTACATTTCCTCGTCGTTTGTTTACGCAAAGTTCGGAATCGCAATCGCAATCGCAATCGCTAACGTACCGCAAAAGCTAACGCGTTTTGCGATTGCGCGCAATTAGATGAGTTCGTGAGTTTTTTTTTCTTCTGACTCCAAGCCAGGTGCAAGGTGGTGAGCTAGGGGTGGTTTGACCGCAAAATCGGCCAATTAGCGTGCAATCAGCTAATTGCTAATTGCGGTCAGACTACCCCTGGCTTGGAGTCAGAAAGAAAAAAAACTCACGAAACCATTACAGTAGAAGCCCCCGCATCCGTCATTCTCTCAACCGTCGTCTCCAACATCTGTCACCTCATTTTTTTCGGTCATTTTCTTTTTTTTAATCAACCACTCGTCGAATCGAAATGCAACTGTGCTGATGAAAGGATTCATTATGATGACAGCGATTGGAGATACAGTTTAGCATAACGGGACATTTTGGCCTCGTACAATAAAACTTGAATGTTCTCAAACGGTTCATTATTGATTGCGAGCCGAGTAGCACGATTAATATTGGTCAAAATATTTAAAGGAATATTTTCGTGAGGAAAGTTCTATCATCCAATATTGAAGTCCTTTGATTTGAAAATGGCCATACACTTCGTTGTCGGTTCATGGAACACGATTGCTGAAACGCAATTGCTGAAACACTATGGCCTATTTCTGGTGTCGAAAATGATGATTCGCCGAAAGAGACATCATCGCTGTGCGATTTGTCTGAGGAAGAAATACGCGAATGGATGGCTGTGGATGACGGGGGCTGCCAAATTAAGAACAAAACAACCACCAAACAACCAATTAAGAACAAAAAAAAACAAGAGCCATTCTATATCCGGCGTTTTCCCATATCTGTCAACAGTCTGGTCCCTTGCCTGACGCATACGGGGGCTTCTACTGTACCCCCTTTTTAGACCAATGGTCCAAAATGTAGTAAAAAGCATAAAAACATAGAAAATTCCAAAGTTTTCTTCAAATTTCCCACTTTTTCCCGAGGTTTCCAACGAAATCAGTCAGTCTGATGAAAGTCCGTTGAACGGCTTACGACTTTCGAAAGAACGGATTATGGACGGATGATGGATTTCCGATGAACAGCTTACGAATTTCATGAGAAAGTCACTCCGAATTACTCCCGCCGTTGGTATCGACAGAGAAAACCATCCATGTCAATTTAAAAAAAGAAGTGCAGGAGGAAAAGTGAAAACGCTATATGTAGTTATGGGGAGTCGACGGGCTTCCCGGAACTGTACATGGCATCTGTGAACACTTTACTATTGGAATAGTTGGTTCCCACTGTAATGCCACTTCAAACGAGTTTTAATCAATTACCGCAACATTCTCATTGCAAACACAGAATGATCGGTTTGTACTGCAAACAAAAACAATTATCGGTAATTCATTATCGGTAATTGTTATGCTGAATTCATTAGCAATGGATTTCTCAGAAATTCCTCCACTCGTGACGCAGAAGTAAATTAAAAATGTTCTTGATGTTGCGAAGTGTTTCAAATTCATTTCTTTTGAACTGATGCGCAAACTCGATGTGCGCAATA
>JANSTV010064828.1:6642-64090 GCA_027564135.1 Lestremia cinerea
ATCATCACAATCATCATCATCATTATCATTGCCATCATCATCATCATAATCATCATCATCATAATCATCATCATCATCATCATCGATATTCCATGTAACACCGGTTGACATCTACAAAAATGCAATTTATGATTTTGGTTTCGTTCGTTCGGTAATTCATTACGGTTTACCAATCGGCCGATCTGACAACAATGTCGACTTGATTCCGTAGCCGAACATTATCTGAGTTGTCCGGAAGACGATTACCGTCGTCCGACTGAGATTTCTTTCAATCAATTCGGAACGGTTCGACATGCATGTCAAGTAACTCGAGGAAATGAGGTCATAATTCCTCCTGGACGGAGGAAGCTAAATTATTAATAAGCTCGGCGACTGTTTTCCCTTCATTTTCGTTTTTTGTTTCCGTTTCTTCCTCATCGAAAACACAATCAGAAGTTTTGAATCCTGTGTAGTTGATGGAACGCGTCACATGGGATGCAAAAGTTCGAAATTTAGCCCACACAGCTCATCGGTGTCATACTTTCATCGTCATATATTCGTTCCAGCGCACGTGGATGCGTCGATGTGAATTGAAATTCACCAAAAATTGATCAATAGTTTCGATTCATTCATATTTTATCGAGAAAGTGATGACCATTGTTCTTCGAGAAACGTGTAGAAATTATAGTATTCCATTCGCCAAATGAATTGTATAGTTGCGCTGGTGTGCTGCAATGGATTGCGGATGCCCATCGAATGGAAGATTGCACCGAAATCGAATCGATATGAAACACCGTTGTCGTTCGCAATTAGAAAAAGACAATTCTCGTTCAAAATGCATGACCAGTACGTGCAACAAACGATGGAACACACATGAAAATGTCCGTTTGTCAACACACAAACACTCTCCCAGACCAAATATGAAGAATGCAGGCTCGTCGCAAATGACTAAACAATAAATTTATTCAATTCAAATCCGTTACGTGATTTGTCATTTATGTTTTGAATTGAAATTGGATTGCATTTTGATATTAAAATGGGTCGCGTTAAATATTAATGCGATGAAGCTTCTGTCTATCGGAGCTGTGAACGCCTCCGATCCAAACGCTTGTTGAATGAGTCCCCGTTGACGGTTGACAGCCACAATGACGTATAGTTACATTGCCCTTGATCATCGGCAGAATGACAAGCAACTGTGTGCCTTGTCAATTCGTCTCGATGCGACGCTATTCAGCTTCGTCACTGGAATGGCATTCGGACTTATCTCCGCCCGAAATGAAATCGATCTTTCCATTAAATGACAAGATTCGGAATTTTATTTGTTGTCGTTCGATTCCATTTTGCGCACACAAAAACCACAAGCGTTGACGATTTTTTTACTTCTTCTTTCCCATTTTTGGTGGTTTATCGGATTGCATTCCATAGGGAGCTTCACCGGTGGTTGGCATTGAGATACGGCATTATGATCGCCACCGCAAACACAATCTTGATTTTCTACGGCAAAAATGCTGAGATCGTTCAGAAGCTACTGTTTTCGAAATGGTTGCAATGCGGTAGACGGATTAGCTGGCTGGCTTGATTTGTGGGATTAGCGTATGATGTGCCATTTCGGATGGCTCGTCATTCCAGGACGTCCCTCTCCCTTCAGTCCCTCCACAGCGTCCGACATCACAAATCATTACAATTCACAAAAAGCCAGAAGGAATTTCAAATTACCGATCTGAAACCTTTACCGTTTCCACAGGCAGTCTTATCGCTAATGAATATGCGAGTCGCTTACGCGATGATCGCCTGCATATTTTCGCTTTTGTTGCTCGAATTGTTGCATCATTCCATAGTTGGATTCGAATAAACCGCTTCGTTGCTGCTGTTGTTGTCGTCGTCGTTGTAACATCGAGACGTTTTACAATGAAGACGATTTACGAACCGAAAATTTATACAATTCAATCATCAAACGAAACGAAATTGTCACGTTTTGATATTTGTTCGGAATTGAAGATGAAAAAGTCGAATCGAAATGGAATGAATTGGACGAATATGCAAATGGCTTTCATTGAGGCATTTTTGAGAGTTTTGAGGTCTTTGTGAGTGTCTGAACGAAAAGTGTCGTCGATTGGGTGCGTTTTCTGGCGTTTTTGAAATCGACTGTTGTTTCAGTTCGATGGTGTGAGTTGAGATGGCCAAAGTGTGGGAGGATCAGTTTCGAAGTGAACAGAATGATCGTAGCCGTCGATCTTGTAGTCAAAAGCGCTAGTCAAGTTGAGAATTCACTTAACCCAATCCGGCAATTGAATGCCCTGCAGTTGATGTAATTCTATAATTGTTCTGGTAATGGCGAGCCGAGCATTGCAAAAAAACCCCGAACAATGTGGTTGAATCGTGCATTCGATCGAAGTCTGCAATTTTAAATTTAAATCGGGAATAATACACCTTGGTTACGAAAATCAACTAAAAACAAAACGACAACAAAATCCGTGTAAATTTTCAATTTTTTGTTTTCTTTACTTTTCTTTTCGTGCGATTTGACTTCCAAAGTCCAAATCGAATGTTTTCAACCGATGTTCAGCCGCTGAGTTAGTGCAAGCCGTTGTGCGATCGTGTGCAAAAATGTCCAAATGACCTTCAACCAATAGAGGGAGTGATAGAGAGGGGAATATAGACAGAAAGAAACACATCGAGCCATCGAACAAAAGCTAATTAGATTATTGCATGGGCTCCGAAACGAACTGTTGGCTTGTCGTCGTTGCTCGTGAATTGAGATTGAAACGTCGCAATTTTGATTTGCAATTAATAATTATTGCTTGAAAATTTTGTTGGTCGAAAATGATTTGGCCGCGTCTGACAGCGAAATGATCCGGTCAAGCGTCACATTTATTCGAAATTTGACGGTTTCATTTCGGTTGAGTATTCAACGGAACGGGCCGAATATCGATTACATGACTGATGATTTGAATGCTGGCCACGCGAGCATCGGTGCGGGAGCGAAAATGTCCCTCGAAGGCATTTTTCCATTTCGATGGTGAAGTCTTTAGTTGGCCGATGTGTAATTCGATCGTTTTTTTTTGCGTTGTCTTTCTATTTTACGTCGAGTGCGATTTGCAACATATGCGAGCGAACCATTGGCTCATGTTAAATCGTTGCTCGATTGGATTGTCTTTGTCGAGATTTTAATGGACGATTTCGGATGAATGTTTGCTTCACTTGAGAATGTTATTGATGAATTTCCTTTCAGCATCTCCATCCGCTCGCTAAGAAAAATCTCGTAAACGAATGCGAATGCGATGAACTGAAATTCCATTTGATAACGACCGCATGATGTGCATAATTAGTGCGAAATATCGAATCAATGCTAGAACATAGCAATGCCTTGGCATGTTGGACGCAGCAATCAGTGTTGCTGCGTCCAACATGCAGAAACTCACGATGCACTTGCATTCCGCAAGTGCACACAGATACACACACTGCCTCTCCCTCTCACAGACGAATTTGAAAATGTAATTAAAGACAAATGATGGCCACGATCGTCTAATGTTTGAGAAAATATTTCACAATTTTATGCCATTGAACTTTACACCGAAATAGGCGAGTGCAGCCGCATCGATGGCATTCACTCTCTGGTTGATTGTGTGTGTGTGCGTGTGTTTTAGTGTGTGTGTTTTGTTGCTATTTCGATTTGATTTTATTTCAATTTGATTTTGTTTCATTTCCATTTTCGATGAATGACTGTTTTGAGTCATTTCGATTTGTATGAATTCCGAAGTGGAAATCGGTCAGCCATTTTGGTCGTGGCTCAGCATTCAAAACGCGTTTTGACCGAAAACAAACTGGAGGAAGAGACGAATAAACAAAGCGCCAGTATAATGAACATCAACTGAGAAACGTTGCGAATAACGAAATAATTGACTCGCCAACCGGCAATCATCATGAGGTTATTAAGTAGAACACTTTCGATTCACAATGATCCCAATCGATGGTACGGCCGAAGCGCAACAACAACAACAGTTGAACGATAAAAATGTGCAAAAACGAGCTAAAATGAAACAATCGCAAATAGGAAAAAGGCAAACGAAAACAATTGTGTTTGGCATGCATTCCCATTCGGCGTTCAAGTGGAAGCGAAGCCAACAAAAAAGCGGCTACGAAACGACAACCACGTTGATTTGAATACACACAAACGACAACGAACAACGATGCGATATTTGCATTGAACGAGATTGCTGTTAATCATTTTCGTGTTCAGTTGAATGGTGGTGGCCGCACAATCGATCCGAGATAACAACAACGAGTTAATCGACGCGGGTAATAATAGTAATTTTTCGGTAGCTGCAATGCAACATCCAAATGGACGGATTGATTGCCGTTGGTTTTTTTGTTTGGAGCGAGCCTGTTTGTCAGTGAATGGCGCGAATATTGATGGGTTTTCAATCGGTTTCATGTCGATTCAATGCTTCGATTGCATGTTCGAAAATGGCGCGCGTGTTGATTGATTCGATTTTATTTTCAATTGACGAGTTTTTGCTGTTGCTGGCCGGATGTGGATGATTTGATGGTCCGGAATGGGATTTGGCTACTTTGAGGACTGTTACATTCGTTTTCTGCAAGATATACCAGGTAGTGACAGAATATTCTGCGTCGTGACGTTAACGAAAACATTCGCATCGGACAACACTGGATAGAAATCTATTCAAATTGCGAGTGACGTCATCCACTCTGTAAGTGTGCGTGAGGCTTTGCGTATTGTAATTACACACAGCGTTTTGTCGCTACCTGATATAGACTTATCTTGCGTGATCTGGTCGAGAATCGCAAAAATCAAATGAGCTCGGTTTGAGAAGTGGCCCATTTTCTGAAATACTCGACCATCTCTAGGAATCATCTGCTCTCGAAGCGAATCAATCTCATTCAATGAACGTGTTCACTCCACGAAATATTCCAACGACTGATCCATCCACACGATCAATTCATAAATGTCATCTGCGAAAAAAAATCCAATCGGTCTAAGCTCGTCGAAGCGCCTAATTCAATCAGTCATTTGCTATATCGCGGTGATCATCATCCAGCAATACAAGACAGTCAGACATCATTTCAAACCGCAAAGCTGATGACTCATCCAACCAATGGCATCCCAAAACAAAGGTCAAATGCAAAATCCCAAACACGGGTTTTTTATTCAATCGAATAGAAATTAATATTTCTAACTGTTTCTTCAAATCACCACTGAATGAATTGAATGGTTGAATGGATGCAAATCAAAATGTTAGCTTTGAACGGTTCATGTCGAATGGATTTCGGTTTGGTAAACGCAGAACAACAACGCATGGCTTGTTTGATTCAATTGATTTAATGGAAATACGGCAGATAATTGATGCCATTCCAGACAAAACAGTTTTAAACTCAGAAAAAAAATGAGCCAAGTTTACGAGAAAAAGAGCAGGGACCAGAATGAGAATGAAAAAGATAGAAATAGTGAGAGGAACAAAAACGAATAGAAACGAACGGGCGAAAGGCATTTCCGTGTGAATTCTCATTAATGTTGCGCATTGATCGGTGGCGTTTTGCATACGCAATTGCCAATTTGGATGCGAGCGAATGTCGATCATTTCTGAGAATTCGTTTGATTTATTCGAACGCGATGTCAATCGACATGGGTGACGTTATCTAGAATTGTTTGGCAGCTGTGACGATGAACCGTTCCATTTGCATGTCAACCGGTGGGACCATGACTTTTCGACGATGGTTCAGCGTCGACAATGTAAGCAACGAGTAAAAGACCTCTTTGGCTCTTTCCCATTCATACTGGCCCAATTGTCAGGCACGTAGATTTATTCAATTCGCGTAATCTCCATCCTCCGCGCTCTGAAGCCGAATAGTAAATCATGCCAAACACAAAACGTAAGACGGAGTGCGCCACAAAAACTTCTGAATGTGTCCGTAAAATCACTTTGAGCAAAATTGAACCGTACCGAATATGTAAATCGGGTTACACGAGATCCATCATGCCTCCATCGAGCCCATAAAAAAAAACAATTCGATCATTTTCGGCGTTGAAAATTTACCGGTGATTAGGCCGTGCTCTGTGAATTGTGTCATCGATTTTCATTCCATCCGCAGCCCGTAACAGATCGACCTTTCGTCGGGTTTTCAATCAAAGCGAAAACCTTCACTGATTTACCTGTTGCTCGGCGTAGACCGTTCCACAGCCGCGCCGTGTGTCGTGTATCATAATCATAAATATCTGGTTTTCATTTTGTTGACTCTCTCCATCTTGCTCATCCAAACGCACGCCCATCCAATGGCATCTCCTTCTCCATTCCATCTTTGTTATTCCGTTGAAAAATAGAAATCAAAACAAAATTTTTCTTTGGAAAAAAAGAAAGAAAAGAGAAGAAAAAACCATTTCTGTTTTTATTTGTTTGCGACGCTGCTCAGTCGGCATGTTCAAAATTTCGAACGAAAAGAAAAGAAATGAAATGAAACTAAAACATCAATTGCTCGATGCAAACACACATCCGAAAGAGAAAGAACACCATTGAATGGTTTTATTAATTTGTATGAGATTTCTGTTTTTGCCTTTGACATTGTTACAGCGGTTTTCTTTGGCCTACAACTTCCGTTTCGTTACCTGGTCTTTTGGCCTCGCGTCGGCATAGACCATTCGACATTTGAGACACGACTAATGAGTCGTATCAAAGTCGTTTGCCGAAACGCAGCCGAAACAATCGTTTCGCACATCATCCGATCAATAAATGATCGTATCAAGAGTGGTCGCATCTCGTTTCGACCCATCGATCGATGGATCTGTCGATAGGACCAAATTCGAAATGTTTAATTTTTCATTTAGGCAATAAATATGAAAATAATGAACCATTCGAACGATCCGCGTATTCAGTGTCCCGCATGCATACGGTGATCACCTTTTCGAGCGACCGTTGGCCAATTTTGGTGAATCATAAATTACCGAAAACCGATTTTGAAAGTGAAATTTATCATCGGTTTCGTGCAATCGGTTCTTCGTTCAGAATTCAGCACTGAAACTTCCGAAACCCACCGAGGAACCGTCCTCGATCACCCCACATTCGATTCAATGACTCTTCAAGAAAACAAAATATCTATTTCTCATCGAAGGCAAAAGAAAGAAAGAAAGAAGCGAAAAAATCGCCAACAAGCTCAACAACAACAAAAAAAACATCGAATAAAAACCGGTCGAGTGAAATGAATTTCAAAGTGGCGCTGCTGCCGTGCCGCGCACGATTATCGATTTATAGCAAAAGTTTATTGAAATCAAAATAAGAAGAAGAGAAGCGAGAGAAAAAAAAACTTTCTTTCGCACACCTCAGCCGACCAAATGAATTAACTCCCGAATCGAAAATATCTACGAATCGAAATGTATTCATTTCATTTCGATTCCAATTGATTGGCCGAAAAGAAGCATGAGCTGAAAAAATCGCCTCAACAAGCACACATGCCCATCGGAATGAGTAATGGCACCGCGCGATGATGTATGGTGGAACAGACAAAAGGTTTCTCCGGTGCTGCTGATGTAGCTGCTGTTTGTGCCGATTACCGCCGTCGATGACGAACATTCCGTTCGCTGGAACCGTCACATCGTGAATGCCGTTGTCATGCCGTATGCCATCGCCATTGCCATCGTCCGAATGCTGAAACGCAATGCGAGTAACGTAATGACTGAGCCGCATTAACGAAATCACCAATAATTTGCGATAAACATCAAGTGAAAATTGTATTGAAAATTCATCGGCGGGACAGCCACCGCGTTCCAAGAATCGAGCGAACGTGTGACAGCAATTTAATATCGGTCGATTGCGTGCAATCGTCTACCCGATGCCGAAGAAATTGAGAGTTGCGAAATTAATAGTGCGATGGCTGCCAGGTCACTCTCTCTCTCTCTCTCCCTCACTCACTCACTCTTGGCAGTTAGGCCATTGGCGTTTCTCCACTCAGCGTCACTGGACCAGCTTGATACGCAATCAGCAGTCGCCAAGATGAGGTGTTCCGACCAGAGATCGTCCGCTAGCCGAAAATGGCAAAGATTTATTCAATAAGCGATTTCGATTCACTCCAAATGAGCGAAACGTGCCCGCTCAATGTGCCTACAAGTGAATGAGTCATCGAAAGTTTATTGGCCTAACAACACATAACCGTATCACAATCGTCCTAAAGCCAAACTAGTTTAACCGCTTGCCGTCGGTGCGATCGTTTAGCTGGATCAATTTTTTTTTTCGAACGAATATCTCCATATGTGTACCTCGTCTCAGCGTCATTACGGGTAGGCCTTGTCCGAAATGAAATTTCAATTTTGGAATCACTCACGATGGTCATAGCTTTCGTTGTACATCCAATCCGATTGGTGAGGAGCTATTTTGAATGCAAGAATTCTCAAAACGAATTTTATGTCGTTTCGAATAGAACCGAGCAGAATCGGATAAACATAAAACGAAGAATGTCAGCCAACAGGTTGCTGATGAATTTACTTGAGCGATCAATAAACCATCGTTTTTGAACTAAGATTTTTGTCGATTTTTAAATTTTCTAGTCATAAAATTTCTGGTTTCTTCTTCCAAAATCAACGAATGAAAGCCATTCCCATCGACTTCCTCTTAATGCCAAACTTGCCAAAGTGTGGTAATTACTTGTCGCATTCTTTTTCACTCCATCGGCCAGCAATGGAGCGAAATCATATGAAATTCGTTTTCGTTAAAAATGTTTCGCAGACGAGAGGAAAACAAAACAAAGAAAAAAAAATGGCAGCCATCGAATGATTTGTTGGATGCTGGTGGTCGGTTAGGCAACATCGTGCGCGCTGCATCATGTGGTTTTCGTTGAATTTATTTGTGAATATGCTAATGAGGATCTGACGTGTGTGCGCGATACAAAGTGGCGATCGGTTCGTAATTCACATCTCTGGGTCGAGCCCAATGCATTTCGGTAATTGTGATATATGTTGCGATTCGGTTTGTGCACGACCAAGCGCAATCGCAAATTCATGCTTGAATGATCGCCGTCACAAAACGATAACAAATGATCGTTTTGCGGATAAAGTGAAAAAAAATTATTATAGCGATATCCAACATTCCGAATGCGAATGACCATCGCCATAATTACATCGATTAAATCGCAAGCGGGCGAATTTTTGGGCAAACGATCTTCATGAATGACCTTGGCGCAACATCGACGACCTTGATCTAGACACGAGCTTTGTGTTTTTCACAAAAAAATTTCTCTCTGTAGAATAATTCCCTCTCTCTCCCTTCCTCTTCCCGCTGGGATTGAAAATGCTCAACATGAATCTTAACCGTCTCGAATCCGACGATGAGATGCAATTCGATTGCCCATCAAATTGATTGTATTCCGTCTGGCTGCTTTGATATGCATGCAAATGTGATGCGCTTAAGGCGTGGCCTCCAGCCATGTGATTCGCTCTAATTGTCGCGCTCGCACAACAATGCCACTCCCGAATATTCCGGCCGTCGATTTATCATCACAAATGACAAATGACTGGGCTAGCGATAAGACCGATGAACTGTGCAAATAGATGTCCTTGTCACGATCACTTGAGATCGTTCCCACTGGCCATTCCGTCCACCAGCGAAACAAACATATTTACCCACGACCGGCTATTATGCACTCTTAGCAAATCCAACACAACCTCCCGAATGCCGCTAATGTTCATTTGCAAAATAACTCAAACAATTCGCCATTTTGCCATTTTGCCATTTAACGTCACTCTTTTACGAATTGGCATAAATCGCGTGTGTTTGCAATAAATAATTCTAAGCCTCGAATAGCAAAGTGACGAGTCGCAACAGTTGAGACGAAAGGTGGAGAATGAAGTGAGCAAAGCAAAGAGAGGGAGTGCGAGAGAGAAAAATAACCACTCACAAAAGCCATCAGAGGCAAACACAATAAAACACGATAACTGTGCGACAGGATTGGAGCCACGATCGGCCAGAGGGGACCGAACGAGCGACGCGCAACTTCACAAAAAAGCAACAACAAAAAAAGTGAGAAGACAATGCAATGTTGATTATTAGTTGCACGTAAACCGTAATGTGATATCGAATTGTCAAGGTCAATACGGATGCCATTTTCAGACAGAATGTTGCGTTGTGGAAAATGCGGCCGAAAGCCGAAAAAGCAACCTTGATGCCCAAAAATGATGAACGACGGTTTCCATTCCTGATCGACCGAAGCCCATTCGGAAGTCGTTTTTATCAATCGTGACATTGGTGTTGGTTGATTGATCGTCAATAGTCACACAATCAAGATGTCGAATCGATGGATTTGATAAAGAATTTTCGCTGCGCGAATCCAATTAATAATTCATTGGGTCGGTTATCGATTGCGTTCCAGCACAGGGTGATCATGAATGGGTAATTCAAATGGGCCACGCGTTTCAAGGTCGATTCAATTCTCAAAGCTTTCTCACGCCACTAATTTTCAATTGACAACCCATCGCAACAAACGACGCAATCTTCGATTGAATTTGCGAACAGAAAACACTAATCGCAGTGAATCAACATCGCATTTTATGGTCACTGCGATTCACTCGATAGATTTCACATACAATGCAGGAATGTTGGTGGTAATCCTTCTTACAGGGACTGACAAAACAGTCGGTTTTCTCTCAAGAAATATGAATTAAATTCACACGTCGCAACAACAAATCACCGAGAGATTGCTGCCGTGCCGGAATAGACCGATATGCTCGTACATCGATTGCTGCTACTGCTGTCCATCAATGGATTTATCGATGTTTTTCTTCGGTGACAGTTGACTAAGCACCGCTTTTTGCGTTTTCTTTGCATCACCGACTGTCATTACGTAATGATCATCCGATTCGCCTGTCTGTCCCGCCAGTGGCAGCGGAGCTGGGTGGAAAGCATAAAACGATTCATAATTCATAAAACACCACATTGGAATTTTCATCGTTCAAACTGATTAGCCCGAAAATGCTCAAGCACAACACAACCACACACCCATTCACATTCACCACATTGAGCAAATCATTCAACGTGGATTTGTGCAAATGAGATTATCGTTTTCGTTACGCCGCTCTGAATTTCCATCGTTCGGCTTGCTTTTTGTGCCATTCTGAAAACTCATTGTTCATTTCCATGTTTGAATGGGCCCGCCGGAATGACCTTACTAGGTCACTTGACGGATATTTCGCTGGAATTTGAATTCACATTCACAGTTTGAGTTTTAGTTACAGATTTTGAAGTTTGAGCATTTCCAGATGATTCAAACAATGTTCAAGCCATTCCGCAACGGAGCAATCTATATCGTGAAATCTGTCATATATGTAGTGTACGACCGTTCTGACGTCATTTTTTTTGTTTTGTTTTGTTGTTTTGTGGTCGGCTGCCGATTTGGCAATTGTTGGAGTAATTGCAGTATGAGCAGGGAAAGTGGGGCTGGCAGCCTGTTTGGTATATTCACAGCAAATATTTCGATGGTTTTTGCTGGTCCGACCGCTATCGATCACCGACAATCGTGATGACATTTTGGTTCATTTCCTCATCCGGTACATGAACATTCAATTGAAGGCATGGTTTGTCACCGCTGAATGAGGTGTTTTTATAGTTTTTCGATTGCCCATTCGATCGTTATGGAAATCTGTTAAACATCCATCCACGAATACCTTCAGGAATCTGCCTGCAAGCGAATCGATAATGCGATGCAGTCAGAAGATAGCACCAGTTGTTCCGTGTGAGAATGACTGTGCGACGGACAGAGTGCATGTGCACAGGCCAATCATGGTTTATGTCTTCACATGGCCATTAACTGAGAATCACTCAATAATTGAGGAAGTAAATACGGTGCCTCATTTCAAATATAACACACAACATCGACGATGTGATTGTGTGTGTGTGTATGTTCGTGTGTGAATCGCATGCGACTTTGTAAACATTTCCATTTGCAGATAAGACATCGTATATCGCATCTCAACCTGCGACCGCATGATAAACATCAACATCGATGAGAGAATTATCGTAGAATGTGTGTTTGGTGGAGAGTTATCGAATCAATCGAATGAATGAATAACGTTGACAGTCGTCAACTCGTCATGATAAATTTCGTGTCTCGAATCGCTAGATTTCATTCGAATAATTCGATCATCGTTTCGTCGAAAACATTTCTTTCGATAGACGGCAAACAAAAATTTGTTGATGAAAATTTTTGAATTCGGTTATGGGCAATTTATGCTCAACGAGAAAAGAAGAAGAAGAAGAAAAAGAAGAAAAAAAAACAACCATCGTTGCGTCATTGGCGAGGCATTGTGAGGCTTCTGATAGAAATGTCAAATTCAAATGTTGTTTCATGAAAATGACGTCATTCGCGAATGAAGGCCGTCTCGGTAAACCTGAACGGTAGGTTGCCACTTTCAGGCGATAAGATTATGGATTGGCGACGATAACTAACTGTTGTCCATATGCGTATGGGATTCGCTAAAATTGTATGCGTCAATCACTTGATCGTCAAAATGACCGAAACTGATTGAATGGCGCCATTTGTTTGAAATTCAATCGTGACTTTTGTTTGAATTCGAAGCCGCCATTGTTCGACGGTTACATCGGCAAAAAACTCGTCCTTTGTCTTCGACCGGGCATCGTCGTCGCCATCGTTGTCATCTATTACATAAGCAATTATCAAGCGAAACGACAAAATCAACAATCAATATTCACATTGTTTACATTTTCAATGCTAATTTATTGTCATTTGCGTTTTCGTCGTCATGTGATCGTGTTTTTTTCGGTAGTGTTGGTGTTTGGTGCGACGATCAAATTCACTATTTACGAGTCGCGCACATCCAAATCGGCTCGATGTGGAATTTCCACGTCGCGAATTGATAAAAATTTTGATGTTTTCCCAATAGATCGATGATCGAATGCCATTTTCATAATCGTATTGTTTTCGTTGATATGCAGCGACTCTGACTGTGGCTGTGGCCGTGCGTCACGTTCTAATTCTTTGGGTGCTTTTACAATTGAAGTTTCATTGCTTTTCGCGGTTTGTTTGGCCGTGCGCTTTATGGTTCTGTTTGGCGTTTTCCACATGAAAGACAACCGAGTAGATGGAGAGATGATGAAAGAAGGAGAAAAAATATCGAAACAGCGTTATGATCTTCTATTGTTGTGAATGTTAGCGGTATTTCGTTTGCATGATTTAACTTGTGGTGTCTTGAATTCGGTTTCAAGGGTTATTGGCGGCCAACGGTTCGATCGGTTTGAGTCGAACAACGTCGTACTGAGGTTTTTTGATTGTGATGTGGCTTTATTATTTGAATTCGTGACTTTTTAAACGCTTCTAAGGATTTCAAGCCAATCACATCGGTGCTGGTAGTCGTAGAATTGTTGAAATCGAATTGAAGTTGTCAAAAATTGACGACTGTTTCGGAACATCTTTCGAAATACACATTTCGAATCGATGTTCGAAATGCGAAATTTACACTTTGAAGTTCGAATCACTTCGAAGCCATCATCGGGGGTCATCATTACGTCAAGACCAACTTTTCGAAATCAATAGATCTGAAAACGTCAGTTCAAAATTTACACATCTAAATGACCAATTTCGAAAACACAAAGCAAAATCCGGATCGCGCCAATTTCGAATAAACCGATAGAAAATTAAAAAAAATAATCAAAGTCACTTTCCACATTTCGCCGGATCGTGTTTCCAATCGACAATTGCTTCGAATGGAAAAGCCATCGATGGAAATGACAGCCCACGACAATCATCGACTCGACTCGTATCGCCAAACAGACGAAACACAGAAATGTAATTGAAATGAGTGGTTCGTTGTTTACATTGTAATAATAATTATCGTGATGTGTTTGGCGTTTCGTTATATGAGTTGGAAATGTTCGTGATGTTTGGAATCGACCGAGTAAAAGGTGTTTATGGCATTTTAAACAGAATTTATTGGTTACAACATGCGTTAATACAAACAATGACATTATTAACATATATTCCGTTCAATAACTAATGCATATATCTCGCTCACACCTCACAAAATTTACCGAATCACCAGAACTATTTTCTATCGTTCCAGTTCTAAGCCGATCGCAACGAATCATCGATGCATAAGGTTCCAATGGGAATGCCAAAGATTCTCAACAAAGAAGAGAAGAAAAAGAAACAGAAAAAAGAGACAAAAACAAATAAACGAATCGAGGTGAACGATGACGAAGTCGAAACGCCAACAGCTTTCTACAAAATGAATCATCACGCATCAGAACCTCCATCTCTCGTCATGTGCCAATGTCGTGGCGTCATCCATTTGTCTCGAACTCCCAATGAGTTCCATTTATTGGTGGATACGACATCGAGTAGATATCACCACCGGCTGGTTGATAAAGTCACTCCAAAATGGTCCGGTCGTATGACCATCGTAGACCGGCTCCGAATAGAGAAACCCATCAACGGCAATCGAATAAAATAAATAATTTTTAATTTCTTTTCCTTTTTTTCTGCCTTTTTGGTTCGTTTTCCGTCTCCAAACACCGCCATCCGATGAAAATGAAATTCACCTGCCGACCGACGGTAAATATATGTAGTATAACCGCCGCAGTTCCGAACCAATCGCCTCAAATTTATGCGATATTTTCGCCTTGCTTTATCTTTCGCAGAGAAATGCTAATTTCAACCAATTTTATTCCATCCCAAGGATTGCTTTTACAAAAATCGTATTCAGTTTCATTAATTAGTCGCTCTTTTTGACAACCGTCCATTTCGGTGAATCTGTCGACGAATCGCTAGATGAATCAAACATCACACGACAGCAAAGAAAAAAAACACCGATTTCAGTTTCAATTCGAAAATGTTTTCACTTTTTCGAAAAAAAAACGCAACGAAAAAGAGACACAAAATTCGACAGACAAAAAATAACTACAACCAAAACCGGTATTAGAATGGGCTAATCGTTAATCCCAAAAACGACCAAAAGAAACAAAAAACAAGAAAAACAAAAAAATATAATCGAAAACGGAAAAATATTTGTCAGAATCCGAAAATATCAGTTATCGGCCCGAACCGATGAATGGCTTGTCGGAGTTCTCATGCGATAAGTCCGATCGGGTCGGTTTGCATTTGTACGGAATGAAACGGAAAATGTTTTATTGTTACAGGTGCCGTACGGCCGTATCGGAATCACAACTGTATTCGGTGTTTGCGCTCGATTTTTGTACGATAGACGCACGGAAGACAAACGACTTTGTCGAAATCGAACTTTTCGATGAATCTCCAAGCGAGCCAAATGCATTCGCTGAAATATATCAAAATGGGAAAGAAGAATAAGAAGAAGAAAAAGCAGGGAAGGGAACGAACACAAGTAGAACATGACGCCCGACTGCATTTGGCCACAAAACACAATTGGCCGATTTGAATTTCAAGCGATTGAGTTGTGTGTTCTGCACAATTTTTGCACGCACATTAAGGTTCATCAGAAGCCGCTAGAGTACCAACAGCAAACAATAACATCTTCGCGCAGCGAATGGATAAAAGACAGAAAGAAAGGAAAAGAAAAACAACAGAAAAAATGGTTGCATCTTAATGTTTGTTGCGTGTCAGTTCATTGTTGCACAACCGAAGGCTTCGAAATGAGGTTGTGCCAGCCGAGTCGACTGATGGGTTTTCATTTTGCCAAACGCTTTCTGGCGGCTCCGACGAATATCAACAATAAAGTGTGGAATTCCATCAGAAGGAAAAAAAACATATTGAAATTAGTTCTCGCACACAATCGCAGAGAAACGCACGCACGCACCACCAAATGGATGACATTGGAACGATGACGCAGTCTGTCGAATGCGCAGGAAAGTGTCTGCGTTGTGATGCGTGTATCTGTGGAGCATCTGAAATGTTTACTGTTTTTCTGCTTCACGTTTACATCACCGTCACACCAGTCGCAAGACGACAGATTCTAAACCAATTGTGTGTGTCTTGCGCAAAAGAAACGATGAGAAAAGGTTTGATGCGAAACGAAAATGTAAACTCACGTTTAGCGGCCGCCAATAAATCCTTAACCTCTTTGATAATACGCTTGATTTGTTGTGAAGTTTTATCCAATTCTTTCTCGTGCTTGTTTAGATTTTCACGGAACTCCGGACTGTCCAATAAGCAATCCGTGAATTCCAATGGTTGTAAACCGGCGGTCACCATTTTGACGGTTCTGCGTTGCGTTCAATATTGTTATTCACGAATCCGATCGGTGCTTGTTTTCTTCTCAACTTTTCGCCTCTGTCGCTTTTGTTTTCCCTCTTCTCAACTTCGAATTCTTTGTCGTCTTGGCACACTGTCCGTCCTTTGTGTGTGTGTGTGTGCGTTCCGAGCGATTTTTTTAAAAAAATATGACGTCTCTCTCTTTTGGTTCGGCAACGAAAAAACCGAAAAAACTCATCAATGCGAACTCACACACAACTTAACGATTCCTATTTCCCTCACGAGTAATTTTTCACGATAATTCCTTTTGCGATGGACTTGCATCGATTGTCGAACGGATTTTTCACACACACACTTGAATGGATGCACTGAAAAAGCACCACAACACCGGATTAACGAGATTTTTTCTATCAAAATCCACTGAAACAATACATTTTTATTTGGCGTCGATTCTGGATCATCCGATCGAACATTTGTGGTTGTTTGCCAATTGTATTGTTGTTGTTGTTATGTGTGCGCGCACAATTTGTTTCTTGAAAAGCAATTATGGAAAATGAGCAAACAAAATACGGTCGTTATCACTCACATATTGGCACATTTCATTTTGTTCACAACGATTCAATCAATCCAACCATTTGGCTGTGCGATTCGTAGCTGCTTTGAATGTAAATTTTTTCGATGAGCGAATTTCGTTGAAAAATGAAATAAAAGCGAAAATCACATAAATTTGAGACGGGATCTTGTTGTGAATGCCCGAATAGCCATCAATTTTGGTTGGAATGGAACGGAACACAACGCAAGATGTAAAACAATTTGTTTACATCATCATACACGATTGCCCACCGATGTAACACTGTTCGATGCGAGAGTCTGAGAAATACTGGATTCAATCGTCGACACAATGATTCCATTGCTGAGACGCACACAGTGTTGCCAATGATTTCGACCAACTGTTGCACGCAATGTTTCTCCGTCTCCTTCGTTTTCACGTTTTTGGACGTTTTGGGACGCTTGGACATGCTTTCGATAGATGGCGTTGCTGCTCGTGAGAAGAACGTCGTAGGAAAAGTTGAAAAAATTTATGGATATATCGATTTCCGGTTTTGTCATTGTCTACTGCAGTTCTCTCTCAACGAATCCCTCTCGATCCAAAAAATATTCTAAACGAAATTTATAAGCGAACTTCATTATTAGGCTCGCCCATTCACTAATCCGCTTCAGGCCAAGCACCACGTATTCAGAGTCTAAATTTGAGACTCAAACCATAACTAAGAAAGTAGAGTCAAAGGCGACAAAATTGAATTTCTTAAAAGTATGAATGAATCAAAATCATCAATAGAAAAATCGATACAAGCCTATGCATCGATTCCGCGAACGTGCTCCGAAATCATAAATTGCTTGTAAGTCAGTCGAAGCCCGAGGAATGAATTATTGCGGCCAGCCCCCGCCCGCCAGTTACTTACTTAAATCGAACGGTGGCCAAAGAATCACCGTCCTGTTGCTTCCTTCTCAAGCACTTTGACGCCGCAGTTTCTATTATCCATAAATTGTTTGAGAGTTTTTATTGAGTGATTTCAGTCCTGAAACGGCGTCGAATGGAGTAACTTAGAAATTGCTCGCCCATCACCGTTGACTATTACATCGATGGACACAAGCTTTCGAGATTGTCGATGTTTTATTTGCCGTTGTTCCACATGTCAAATGGTTCCGGTTTCGTTCTTCTAACGTCGCACGACACTGGTTTTTTTTCTGTTTCTTGAATTTAACATCGGTCGTTGGGTGTTGGGAAGTTCACCAAGGGCATCTCAATGATGAAATAATACTCTTGATCGACGTATGATCCGTGTATGACCTAATGCTGTGACTGTCAACGTTATTTCTTCTCCTTCATTCGTCGCAAATTTCTTTTTGTAATTGAAATTGTAACTGAAATTTTCATGTGAAAAATTGCGAGAATTTGTAAATAGTGAGAATATTTCTACTTTTATTTGCCTTTAAGGGGGCACCCGTTAACTGGGAAACATAAATAAATAAATGAACAACGAGCTCTGCTAGTCTAGCGCTCAATTTCCAGATTAGCGCGAAAAGCAAAAAACATCACCCAAGGTAAAATATCAGAAACATCCAATCAAGATGTTTTGCGATTCGGTGAATGGATAGTTCTATCGAAATCTTTACTTAAAATGCAATCAATTATTGCGAGAACTTGACCAATGTTTTTCATTTATAAGAAACCCGATTTTGGTTTCGTTTTTTCGCGATTTGTTTGAAGGACTCATTCCATTTCGACCATCTCGAGAGAATTATTATATTTTCGAATACTTTTTGAAAAATAGCAAAATAATTCGTCACATTCGTACCTGCATCGACACAATCCTTGCGCGCATCTTGTTGCGCTCTTCTCTAGTGCGTTAAGCACGCATACAATGCACCGTTATCAGTCGCACTCGCTGCGCTTTATTGTACAAAACAGTGCAAAGTGGCACGCTGCAACGCGATCGGTTATGGTGTGGCACTGCACTTGCATAGCACAAACCAACGAGTGCGACTGTGAAAGGACGACGAATATTTTCGAAAACGATTTAAATTTCAAAAACGATTCGAAAGATATTTTTTGCCGAAAACGGTAGTTTTAAAACAAATGGAAAATAATTCGAGAAAAATACAAACTAATTTTTTTTCATTTTTGTTTTTGAAAACAACGAATAATTTTTGCGCGCAGATTGTGCCGACGCGAGTTCGAATGAGATGGAATATTTGACTATTTATCAAAAGTATTCGAAATTAAATTTTTCGAGGTGGTTGCGATAAAATTATGAGAAATTCGGGTGAGATTTGACCAGTAGAATGACTTCAAAACTCGAAAAGAATATTTGAAATAACCTCTTTTGCAAGTTTTGGGGGCATTCTACATATTGGTCTAATCTTCCCCAATTTAGGCTCCTCTTACTCCTTGAAGCAGAACGCGCAAAACCAAAAAAAATAAAATAATGAAACCCGAAATTTGTTTGACTTTGCTGTTACCAATTTTGACCTTGATTGCTTTTGAGGTGTCGCCAATCCTGAGGTAACCTGGGCTGCAAGTTGCAGCCTGCAACTATCACCTAGGCGGATCTACGGTGATGGCTGTATGTGGATCATTCGCGGTGATGACTTTTTTTCTTATTTGAAAATATCAATTTTCGGTTATTCCATTTGAGCTTATTGCGGCCCTTCTGGATGCAAGGTTTGGTCTACGTCTTCTTCCGTCTCGGGGTCCTTTTCAACGGGATCTTGATCGGTTTGCTTAACGATGATTTGTGGAAATATTGTGATGTTCAGATAGGATGGCAGCACATCAAACCACTGCCACATTCGGTCGGATTGATCGTCTACTTGGTAGAGTTCGCAGCGTCGCATTCCGTAGGCGCTGTAAGAAAATAGTCATCACAGGAAGCATTCTCTGAGGTTTTTTGTGACTCACGTGAAATATTTGACACATTCCACAATAGGATACTCGAATTCGAAGCAATATCGCTGGAAGAAACCGTATCCGACGGCAATCGAGCTAGCGTATTGAGAATTGAGGTTGTGCAAACACTGGTAGAATTCCGCATCGCATTTGCATTGAAGTCTGGCGAAAAGCGCTAATGAGTTGATGGTTTTCAATGAAGAATGAAATGTAGTGACTCACCGTGAGAAAAACTGTGGACGAATTTGTAGTCCGGGATATTGCTGGTAGTGGGCCTCCTGGCCGACGAAATTCGGGCAATTATCATGCACTTTGCAACAAACGTCAATGTCCTGGTACGTTCGTCCGGTGTTGGAATTCTTGAAAATTTTCTCCCAGATGCGGGCACCAGGACCGCAATAGCGGGTGAAGAGGAACAAGCCTAGACGACCTTTTTGTAGGATTTCCACTTCATCATCACGCAAAAGTTCGTATGGATGCGTCACTGTTACACTGACATTCACCGGTATCGCAGACGCGTCTGGGATGCTATTCGCCACAGCAATTGGCTGCGAAGCAACCAAAAACACCGCGAGAATAAAATCGAATGCGATGCGATAAATGCGCATTTTACAAATTCAATTGACTGATTCATACTATCGGCAATGCACGGTCTTCCGGTGCGGGTAACCCACCGACGAACATTATTAGTTTTTTGAAAGTTAGCTAAACGAATGGAACCAGCAAACGAACGAGAAGCAGAAAAAATTGAGTTTATTTATTTTGTCTTACCGCTGGCTAGTCGATTTGTCAAATGCTTTGGGTTTTTCGTGTGTGCTTTCAAATCAACCGAAAAATGGTGTTTGTTTGAATTTCGATCGAGCAGACGATCGACGATCAACGATTCACAAGTTATCTGCGTCTTGGATTCTCTGCTCTTCGCATATCGTAGTACTGACCGCGATTCTTTTCATTTTAAATGACTCTTCGTCGATGCGGAGCGGCGTCGACGGATTGCTTGCTTGACGGTAAATTAGACGAGAAAACGAGCGAGAAGAAAAAGGTGTGAAAGATTAGAAGAAAATACTTTTCGAGGAGGTTTTCAAGAAGAGAGTGTTTGGATTTCATGAGTTGAACGATTTGGAAAGATCAGCTGATAGCTGCGAAACGAGAAGAATTTAGCGAGCTCTTCATAAATAATTGTTCGATCGCCTTTATCAAGGCAGCTGTAGTACTCGATTCGATGCGCTGTGTGTCGATTAGGCTTGGACTTATACTAATGTTTGGCAAGACACTTGTTCAATTCCATCATCATTCCATCATCATTGCTGGTGGTTGATTGCGAATGACGCGAGAGAATGCGGGTCTAATAATGATAACGCCAAGACATCAGCGGTCAAGTCCAACTTGGGCAACTCCATGACGGCGGGCCACTAGAAACATGTTCTAGGGTTCTTTGTAACTCACGTGAAATGGCAATGATTTCCGAATTCGAAGCAATATCGCTGGAAGAACCCGTATCCGACGGCAGTCGAGCTGGCATATTGAGAAGAATAAGTGATTCAGTCATCGCCATAAGTTGCCATTCGACCGACCGGGAACTAAGATTTAACACGGTTTTAGTGAGATCTTCCCTTTCGCTTGACCTTGCCTCCTATGCCGCGACCAGACCTTTTTCCACTTTTTGCTTTACTTTCGAAACGAACAAAACGACAGTTCCACACTGAATGATACCAGTGGTGATGCTGCGCTAACATTTATTGTCGGGCAAGAGTACCTGTGCTGTAGAAAATGGGCGAGGCGTAGTTTCGGAACGTGCGCAGTCAGAAATTTGGCAGCGGCCCCGAAGCTACTACGTTTCGTGAACTACGAGTCTTAAAACGATACAGACTGCGATCAGGTTATGTTTGGATCGTATTTTTTTTAAATTAAAAATACGTAAAAGTTCTTCATTTTTGTTTTATCTCAGCTGATGAAAGCCAATAGCATGAGTTGAGTCGCCCAAATAAGAATCATTTGAGATTTTGAATTTCCCCTCGGGTAATCGAACCGAGCCTATGGCTGAGATTTTTTTCTACCACTAATTAGGGAAATAATTGAAATCAATTATGAAAATAATCAATTCAATTATGGAAATAATTGACCAGATTCGGGCTTATGGATTATGACAATAATTGAAATCAATTATTTCATAATCAAAGTGGTCGATTCTAAACCTTTTTGTGAAGAATTTTAGAGAGTGAGTGAGTGTGGGAATTGGTGTGAGAGTTTGAGATGGGGAGATATCTGGGCATTCACAGCGATCGTGCCTTTATGCTTAACTGTTTCAAATAATACGTCAGAATTTTTCTCAAAAAAGGTGTTTCAGTTTTGACGTAGACGCTGAGGTTTAGAATCGATCACTTTGATTATGAAATAATTGATTTCAATTATTGTCATAATCCATAAGCCCGAATCTGGCCAATTATTTCCACGATTGGATTGATTATTTTTATAATTGATTTCAATTATTTCCCCAATTAGTGGTAAATTGTGTTTCTTCTTATTATTATTCTTGTATATATATATACAAGAAACTAATGCGTATCCGCTAAAAACCCCTGGAGGAGTAATTGGAAAATAGTGGGAGGTCACTTGACGAGAGGCCGATCAGGAAGTAGTGACGTTTGCTCCACAATGGCGATAACTTCTCCTGGGACATTTACGATAAGAAAGGAATGTTTGAGAGCTGATTGAGGGACAGATGGACAGTGGCAGATCAATTGGCAAACAATTGCCGCACAGTTGAGGAATAATTGAGGAACTATTGAGAAATTGAGAAAGTAGAAGAAGTAGGTGTGCAAGTACACTGCGCTTGCAGTATTTCAGTACCCAGTACCAGTATACTGAGTAAACTGGGTACTGTACTTGAACTTTCCCGATACTTGATACTGGTACTGACGAAAATATCGGGTTTCCAGTACGCCAATATCGCGTTTTTCGCTTGTGTGTGAGTTCGAAAGACGACAATATTCCATCAATTCGCTCGGAAGACGACTATATTGCATTTCGAACGGCTGAATGGCGTTTTTTTCATGTTAACGCCTGCAAGGCGATAAAAGAAATGTGTACTGGTGATACTAACTGGCTAACAATTTTTGGGTAAATATGCACGTCACGGCTTTCGGATTTGGAACACTCATCGTCAGCTATAACAGGACTGCCTTTGCGTCAAAATCAGAATCGAGATCAAAGTCAAATGCTTGAATAAACAAAAGGTCATTATTCTCAACAACCATCACGTCAGCGGCAAAACTCCATAAAGCGACGAGTTCAGCCATATTCATTATCTGGTGCTTCGTTTCCTTGATAAACATAGCCTCCCAAAGCAACAGGTGTCTCGTATCATGGATCTTCGGCGTTGGAACCTTCGGAGACCGCAGGAGCGACTTCATTTTGGATGTTGAATATGCCAGCTTAATAGTGAAACTAACTTGCCGAAAATGCAACGAGCTATAAAATAACTAGTGGAGACGTTCAGAAATTTGGTTCGGGGCCAAATTGAAACTCATGCACAGCATACCGCCCCTGAATTCGGTACGTTGCGATTTCGGACAACTCCCGCAGCTCTCAAATTGCGAAATGACATGTGGCATGGAGTGCCAAAAGCCGAGACTCCCTGGGGATAGATACAAGCTGCCCGCGACTTTTTTCGCGACCCGCGACTTTTTTTCGCAATCCGCGACTTTTTTCGCGATCCGCGACTTTTTTTCGCGATCCGCGACTTTTTTCGTGACCCGCGATTTTTTTCGCGACCCGCGACTTTTTTCGCGACCCGCGATTTTTTCGCGTTTTCATGGTAAAATTCAGGCATCCTTTTGAGTTTCAAAACCTGTTTCGATTGAAATGGTGTCAAGCGAAGATTTGTAGGGGAGGTTCCCACCTCCAACATATTTCAAAACAAAAAAAAGTAAGGGGCGGGTTTTCGAGAAAATCAGTTTTTTGTGTTTGATGGGTTTCCACCCCCACCCCTTACCCCACAAGGGGGTGAAACCCCAATTTTCATCTATTTCCCTTCAATGCCCGTCGATAGAGCCCAAGATCGTCAAAATCGGTCCACTGGAGCCAAAGTTATCGTATAAGCTTTGCCTTTTGTGACACACCTGAAAAATAAAAAAAATAAAAAAAAAAAAAAAAAAATATCAAATTGATATGCGCCGCATACCCGTTTCTCCGATACTGGGGTATGCTGTGCATAAAAAACTCATCGACCGAAAATTGAAGACCGAAAACTAGAATCATCTAAAAGCCCGAAAAAAAGTCATGCAAAGACCGAATGCTGCATGCGAAAAAATCAACCCATTCAACGACCGAAAGATTCGGTCGATGGATGCTTCATTTTTTCGCATTTTGCATGCGTTTATTTTTTCGTTCGTTAAAATTTGGATTTTTTCGCATTTATCGGAATTACTCTAGGAAATCACTTCCGCTAATAAAAGCTAATCAGCATTTAGTTAAACAACAATTCGCTTTTTCTAATCAACATCTGTACTTTCAATAAATTGTTTTGTATTTCGATTCTTAATCATACATTGGAAAATGTAGACATAAGTCATTCATTTCATTCCATTTCATAATCTATTCTTTATTTTTGTATTTTGTGTTACATTTTGATTTTAATCGGTTTTCTCTTTGTAGAAATAAGTTGAAATGGCATCTAAAGGTTCCTCCCGTAAGCAACGGAATCAATAAATAATAGTCTCACCTCTTGAGAAATGAATTTTTTTCCGGGCGCGAATTGCGCTAAATGTCGCAACGAAGCGCAAGTGGATGACTATTGCCTCAATGTGAAATCATCGATTTATCTTTCCAATAAATTACTGAACTCTGTGGAATTGGGTGGTCTGAACCCTTAAGGAGACTGGAGAAAGGCCAAGACTCAAGTCTACTCACCATGGGTACTTGAAGCCTTCACTGTAACCGCAGGGATGATCATTCTTGCAACAATAATCCCATGCACCAACTTCACCTCCATCAATTTCGCATGAATAAAATCCAGTCACGACATTCTTATCGCACGCAGAGCCAATGCGACATGGTTTTCCAGATACCGTAAAATGTGTCCATGCATTGTCGCCGATTTTTCAATTATTTAATTAAACATAATTTTTTCTGATTTAATCATCAATTCAGTCAATAAATTTTTAATAATATTGTTGATTTTGATATGTGGGTGTGCGTTGCGTGATTTTTATATGCGAGTGATTGATTTTGTAGCAAATGCCGTGATGACCATTTCTAGGTCAGGTGTGAGGTTCCGATTGGGGTTGAGTTTGAGGTAAAATGTGTATTTTGATGGTTCCTTTTTTAGTTTTATATTTTGTTTGAGTGCGCTTTTATGTGCATAATTCCAATAAATACTTTTTACCATCTGGTTCGCGGAAAATGTCCATACGCCGATCATTGTTGACCCGATTACCGCCAATGGTTGCCACTATGAAAGGCATCAATCGAACCTTTGAGAAACCTTTTTTTTCGGAAAAGCCCACGGTCTACTCGCGCTACTAATCCGTCTTGTCCCTGTCTTACCTTTGTCGCGGCAACTCAAATCAAATGGGTTCCATGCAAACAGCCAAGAATCACGTTCACTGGTGTGACCATAATGGATATTTAATTTCAATTGTGTTTGATCCAAATCAGACATCTCGCAATTGAATGCTGATGCTTGTGAGCTGCAATGTGTAAATGACACGAATAAATCATCACTGGCCAAGGTTAATGATCGTAGATGAAATATGCTTTTACCCAAAGCTGAACGAGAAACATTTGAATGGCGTAGTCTCTCTGAAACGTATGCATTCGTTTTTACAATCCAGCTCGGTCGGAACCGATACGACCTTCTTTATAGCTGAAGATAATAACTTGGCCGCTGAGCCATAGCCAAGGTAGCAAACTGAAGGAAAATTGATTATTTTCATTTGTTGCTTGGAGCTATCTGTGACGACTAACGTTTCTTATTGTGCTTGTCATCGGCGATCGGCTGTATTTCGCATCCATGACCGTAGCTGGCTCGTTCGTACACATCGAATGAGGTGTCGTGGACCAGATGCCGTTCCTTATCCATGTCCCGTACTGGCCAATCAGACAGCTGGCAATTGTCTATGATGTTTCCAGGCGTCTTCGGGCCGTACCTACATTTTTTAGAGGTTTTTTATTCAATGATAAATCAACTGCTTCGAAACGCTCCGCCCGTCGATAGTCACCTGTATGAAAAGGCTCGACAAGTGAATTTGCCGGTCTTGATGCATTCCATTTCGCATTCACCAATCGATCGAACAGTCAATGAATCTCGAACGATCGATTTGAAGAATCGACTTGTTTCGATTGCCCGGAAGAAGCACTCTGTGGAAAGATTACGTGGATACAATGAAAGGATGCACGCTTTGGAGAGAACACTGAAATATTTACGAGCATTTTTTTGACTATTATCTGGCGGTGAATTGGTGCACATGTGTGGGTCGTCAGACATTGCATAGATGTCAAAGTCAAGATCCGGTTCCATATCGGCATGATAATCGAGTAAATTAACTGGTCGATCGCACAGTAGACAGTTATCACGGGTTTTTTGTGCGTATCTGCGGGAGGTGGAAGCAACGATCATTAAGCGCAGTTTGGTATATTTAATCTCGTTCAAATGCTACCTGTAGCTGTAAGTCACACAGCGAAACTTATCCTCGGAATGGCACCTTTTCTCGCACTCAGTGACTGTCGGAACATTATGTGCAAATCGAACAACGCCTTTGTGAAGGCGGAAACCCTCGCTTGATTTCACCGAACATTCTGAAGAAATAAATAAATAAATAAATTCTAAAGAAATAAATATCATCAACCCTCCTTCACTACTGCCACGGGACTTACCATCTTGTCCCGGCCGTCGTGTCCACATATTCCCATAATAACTTCTGTCTTTTCCCGGAAGCTCATGTTCATTATCGTATTTACTGTCCGGGTAGCTAATCACTGAATTGTCATTTGGACTGGGAGTGAATTTACTGCTGCCTAAATTGAAATAATTGAAATTTTGTTCATCTTTTCGTTTAATGTCCTTTCGTAAGCCCCAATGATCAGAAGCTTGCTGATTATGATTATATAAATCGCCATAGCTACCTCCATACGAACCCCATGCATTATCTCGATTTATCGAATATGGAATGAATGATTGCGCTGGTTTTCGATAACCGGCCGTGTCACGTTCGTAATAACCATTGGCTGGGCCTTCGAGGGCGAATCGATCTTTTGGTGGAGAACGATATCCGAATGACTGATAAGCTAGCTCATAGGGACGCCCTGGCGGGGGTGAGTAGTCGCCTGAAATGCCTGGCCGAAAGTGTGAATGGTAATTATCGTCGAGATCGTAAGTATCCGGTCGAGAATATTGATGGTAGTCAGGTCGTGGATCTTCAATCGGCTTCGGAAGGTCATATCGGTCAATTTCATGTGATGACGGACGATAGATTGGACCCGTGGAATGCTTGTTCAGCGGTCTCACATCGTAATAATGATCATATTTCACGGGGCGATCTAGGTGATCTGGTCGATTTGGACGAACTAGCCGATCTGGTATCCGATCCGGCCGTTCTGGACGATCATAGTTCGCTGAATGGTGGCTCTCATAAATCGGCGGTCGGTATTTGTCAACGGCATAAGGCTTGAAACTTTCGATCGGCCGATATGTAGTTGGTCTACTATATCCAGTCGATGCCATTGCTGGTGGTAGGGCTTGATGTTGTTGTTGTTTACCACCACAATCAGTACAAGGTGACGGCTGACATGTATTACGATCGCGTTCATAGTAATCGCAATTGGGATGATACAGCAGATTTTCATCTCGGCTGCTTGAATAAATATCGATCTCGGACAACGGCACATCGATCAGTTCGCATATCCCTTGGCCGCGACCAGTAGGATCCAATTTATAGTTGAAACCTTCGCATGTGAAACGCTTCTCATGACCACACTCCGCTTGACAATCTTCCACACGTCCACATGTAAGCGTTCGTCGTATCCATTGTGGTGCAACACGTTTGCCAGCTAATGCTCTCCGAAAGCAAGCTATGCAATAAAAACAAAACAAAAGTGGAGAAAAAAAATTAAACAATTCATATGTAAAATTTGACTTGCATTCGTTTTCCACAACATTATTGATTTTGGTTGAATGGGTCAACGGTAATGGTTTCAGCAAATAGATGAAAAACACTATAATGCCGCAGATGAAGTTTACGTAAGACGGAAAACCGTGAGTAACGTCAGTGTCAATATTACTTAAGGTTCAAGATTTTTATTAACTCAATCCGAAAAACATTGAGCAAAAATGCTGTGTGACTCGATTGCTCATGCCATTGTTTTACTTTGTACATTAATTTGTTGCTGGGTCTCTCTTGCCGTCTCTTACGCTCATTTCTCTCTCATCAAATCGGAATTAAAATTCACTCAGAAATGTTTTTTTTGTTTTTGTCCACTCTCCAACCAAATACACATCTCTAGGATTCAAAGAAGAAAAAGTAGCAATGGACACCAAAGTGATAAGAAGAAGGGAGAGAGAAAAACAAATGAGATGATACAAAACACGGACTTCGAGTTAATTGCCCCATTCATTATCGTGTCTCGTTTATTCCATTCATAAATAAATAATTGAATGGAATAAAAGCGAAATTTTATGAAACTTCAAAAATGCAATACTCGTGCTCACCCCAAAATTCGATCAGGCTACAAATGCCAACCGTGTTTTGGTGTTTTTCTCTCTCGCGTTTCCACAAATAAATAGTTCATGTTCCTGTCTCAGACATGTGACCCAAATCGTGATAATCACTGAATTGACATTCTGTTGGAATTGTTTTCATACCTTTGGCATCCTCAACGATTATTATTGAACAATGAATTGACACAATTAGCACTGCAATACTTAATATATAACGTTTCGTTTGTTCCATAATACACGCTGATTTGATTTAATTCTTCCACCTATCGTTGTTGCACTCTTGCTTTTCAAATTCGATTCCAAATTTTATTCTTTGACCAATTATTGATCAATCACAAACATCTCACAATACTTTGGATCCATTTCAATCCAACGAAATAGCCTTTGCTCAATGCATTATCGAACACTAGCTTGAAGTATCCAAAAAATCAATAACTGTTTATCTCAATCGCACGATAGCGATCACTTTGTCAAGCTGCGCTGAGAAAAATACTTGTCCCGCCCGATGAAAATTAGCGAGTAGGAAGAGACAAAAAAAAACAACACAAAATTCCTTTCAACTGCAACTGATTTGCTCCGCAAGTAATACTGAATTGGAACTGAAACTGTTTGGATGAAAACCATGTGCTTAAAATGCCATTTGTTTACATTGAATACTTGCTAGGTCTCCAAAAAGAGTTTTTATGTAATCCATATTGTTTTTGGAACATAACTGAATCCGAGACACCCAACGTTCATTGTATTTATAGTTGATAGATTTTAGTTTTATTGTTTTGCCTTTGCTTTGGTTTATGCGAAACCACATGGTGGGGCTGAAAATTGTATTTGTTTTTTTTTATTTTTCGTTCGTTTTCGTCGCTTTCAATTTCGTTAATTTTATTCGCCAAGCACTTCCACTTGAGGATTTCTTATGCGTGATGGCCCATGAGCATGAGCGCAACCAAGCAATGTTCTTAAAAACATCCGACACAGACGGCAATACACGCAAACACGTAGCACTCGTACCATTTGCCATTCAGATGGTTTAAACGGATACAGAATTCAGATTGAGTTTGCGAGCCCAAAAGTAATATAGAACGTTAGAGAAATAGAAACAGAAGAAGAATTATAGTAATTTAAAAAATATCAACGATTTATGGAAAGTAGACAAGACGACGAACATTCAAACACAATACGATATCTCGCTTTTCATATACATTTCCAAGACATTTATGGGTTTTGCTGGTTTTTTCTTCACATTTCGTGAATTTTATTTGGTTTTTCTCAGTTGATGATTTCGTACAAATGAAGAAGATTATTGCCGGATGCACACTAGCCAAAATCAAGGATAGGATCCAAGTAATTGCATGGGATGGCAACCGATCGTTTTTAAATTGGCTTTTGTTTCGATTCAGGCTTATGAGCTCGATCGCTTGGTTGCATCTTGGAACCCGAGGTTATGATGATGCAGATTGAGGTATTTTTTGTTGACGATTTTTCAAAAGATGCGGATGACGGTCGGTTTCTTATATTCGGAATAAAATGGATTGGTGATGGATGATCCTCACGAAGCTTCGTTTTTTTTTATGTTGGACCACCCTCATCTTTAGAAAATAATGGTATTAAGATCCTAGGGTCCAATTCCTCGTCATATCAAATTAACGTCTTTACGAAATTCGTAGAAGATCATAAATAAAAATTATTTTTAGTTATTTAACCCATAGACGACGGATTAAAAATATAAAAAAATTCTAGTCCAACCCAATTTCCAAATTTGAAACCTATGAAATTGCGTCTTGTTGTAGTCTATGAGTTAAACAGACACGCTTTGAGAAGCCGTTGTTTTGGTGAATTGCATTTTGTTGTTGTTGATTTTTGTTTTCGTTTGCCTTCGATGAGCACGTTGTCATGTCACAAAATTACATAACACTCGCAGAATTTGCTGATGTGTTCGCCAATGATTCCAAAAAAGGCATTCAGCTTATCTGAACCGAATCAACTCTCAACTACCTTGATGTCCCTAAAAATAATTGGTGACAACAAAAGCAACTTAGAACTGGTATCATGTGTTGACAATTAGTAAGTGGCAGAGTTTCGAGTACAAAATTGTAATCGTATTGAATGAATCGAAAGAATTTCAAGACAACATTAAATGATTTCCGTCACCGGAACATCGTCATCATGACATGATCGCCTTACTATGTGTGGTTTCACGTAGCTCGATACCGTCGCAGACACTTCAATGGGAAGAAGTTCAACCAGGTGCTTGGAGGGATACCACTCAAACGACCATCATTCAATCGCCACGAAATATTCAAATTAGTATCAATTTAATTACAAGTAGCACATAAACAAAGCATGTTCACGTCGCAGTGATAACAATAATACTGAGAAGCTTGGCTCATTTGAAATTCATTGAGAAAAATTAGAAAAACAAGCGAGGAATTACCGCATCGTCTTTTTTAGTGTTGGCATTGTTGGTGTTGTTTTTTTGTTGTTTTTTGTTTGTTTTTTGTTGTTACTGCATGATGTGTTCATTCTTTTCGGTTCCAGAAGACTGAATCTTTAATAATTTTCTTGAAAAGAGATACGAATTCATTGATCATCACGACATCATCGGCCAGTAACAATAACAACAACGCGGACACGAACTGAAAAGGCTATTAAATTTGACTGAGCACCGAAGAAAATGCAAAAATTTAAAAACACAAGAGAAGAAGAAAAAGAAACAAGACAAATATAATAATGCTATAATGTTTGGTATGGCTCCAAACAGGCTGCCACGGCAACTAGCCAATGGTCAAAAAAGTTCTTTGGACTTTTGGCTCGTTTGCGTCTCTGGTAAATTGTGATTTTATGTTTTGGTTATTTCGATTCGAAAACCATTTAGGATTTTTTTTTCTTTTCCTTGTTATGTAGATTGAATCCACCACGCGGTCATTGGATGCGATCAATGGATGTCGTTGGATGCTAACATCAAACCGGATCTTCAGAAAGGTAATCGCTCGAGATGTCATTCATGAATCCTCCAAATCGCGTATGATTCAATCTACGTTTCAAAACTTATGATTTATTATTTCCTGACGACAGACGGTCAGTTGGTGACGCATTCTTAGATAATTTGAATAGCATTAAGTCAAGTCGATTATGGGTTTTTCGCGGCGGATCACCTTTTTCTCATTTTTTCTTTTTTGTATGGAACCAAATCGCCTTGGGAAGGAACTCGAACAAAACGGAGCGGACGTGAAATGGAAATTATCAATTTGCACCCACACGAAAATCGACCACGTTGCTACGCGCGGAATGCGCTAGCCGGAACCGTTTCACTCAAATTCCAGAACAGTGGTATTGATAACTCAAGTGACCTCATAAAATACCGCCGAGCAGTTCAGATTTGAGAGAAGCGGTTCCGGTTAACGCGTTCCACGTGTAATATTTTGCTCGATCTTCGTTTGGGCAACAGTAATTGAACAACTAATTAAACTGAATCAATTAATATTTCATTGAACTTCTGTCATTGGTCGATGGCGGTGCTGCATGAAAGCTTGTCGGTCGTCATTGATGCGAAAATGTGTCTTACCTACATACAAAAATAAAGTTATCACGGTGGTATGATGGAAATATCCAAATTTAGCTCAATTTCGATCCAACCACCGTGACATGGACCGCATTGAGGACTATCACCATTCACAAAAATTCCGTGTAATTTTCCTTTGCAGTTGCTAATGCTGATCTTAATGAATATGATGGCAATGAAAAGATTTTTGTAATTACCATTTTGCAAATGGTGTTATTCAGCCTAACCAACGAAATAGACACTGGCAGACATTAATTATAGTGAGACAAAGATTGTGTATAAAAATCACACACAGAACGATGAACAATCCGAATGGCAAGAGTACACCAACCAGTTGAAAATAACAACAACAACAACAACAGCAAATGTGATTAAAAAATAAACGAAATGAATTGAACAAAACAACATCGAATGAAAATAAGAGGAATAAATACGAGTGATGATGGTCTCGCTCTACTGATTTCAAAATCGAAATTCCAAGTACAATTTCATTTGAATAGACTGAATTGAATGCGAATGCGATGGCGACGATGTGCATCCTAGGTATTGACGAGCGAAAAAAATTGACACTGGACTCTGAGAACCACGTTGAAAAGTGTCATGGTGTCGCGCAATGCAAACGTTTCAATGCAATTCGGTTAAATGGTATACCCAAAGCGAATGGTTTCTATCGAAAGATCGTCGGAAAGATATTTTTGGAAATTTAGCGGTAATCATTGTCATTGACTTGTTGAAATTCAGCAGAGTGACTCCAGCTGAAAGATTCAAATTAAGATACGCTCGAAATGAGACGACTGGTTAATGAGATGAGAGGAATGACAGAAATGACAGAAAAGGCATCACAATGGTGAAGCAATGAAACAATTGTCGATTGACTAAAAGTTCTTACACAATTGCGCCGGGCGTCCCATCACATTCACCCGAATGAGAAGGAACCAGTCTTCGATACGGTTGACTTATCAACTGTGAATCAATCCATTGGATTCATGCACATGCAGATGATATCCACGGCTACGAGATGAACGCAATAACGATGACGTTGGCTTCAGGTTTGAACCATAAATTTGTATCACGTTTTCGATAGTAATCATCTGGATTAAAATATTTTTGGAGGGTTGCTTCTGTAACCTCATATTTACCTTCCATGCTGGTCTGTCCATAGTCACTCATCAAATTGTTTGAGATTGTTGACGTTGAATTCGATTTCATTCCGTAATACGTAAGCGGCCTATCGATTTTGACAGTGTTTGGCTTGTAGTGATTTAGTTCATCAGCATTGCTGTAGCCATTGCCTATGTATGTGGATGCTCCATCGGGGCCTTTAGAAGACGTAGTTGGGGTGCTTCCGTAGTAGCCATTCGGAGGTGCTGGCAAATATTTTCGATTGAATCGAAGCGGTCGATGGTTTCCATTAAGCAGAGGAGGTCGATGGATTCCATCGACTGGTGGCACATCCTGTCCATAAGCTGGATATCGGACATTCATTCCATTGTTCCGCATCGGATAGTTACTCTCGTACAGCATCGGGTAAGCGTACAACGGATCGACATCCTGATAATGATTATACTTGTTCGGACGATGTGGTGAATATGAGAATGTACTTTGAGGAGATTCAGGCCTTGATTGACCGTAGGTTGGATTTGTTGGCCGATGATCACTCGAATTCGGATCTGTGCTTCCGTATCCATTCATTGGCGGATATTTATCTCGATTTGTTGTCGTTATTGTGTTGACAGTTGGATATCGTGAAATGTCTACCGTACTTGGCGGGTATTCGCTGTTTGATAGTGCCATTTTTGTGTATGATGGACCCACCGGAGTATATCGGTCTTCGATTGGTGTGCTTGGCCGCTCCGAGGTGTATGTATTTGATGGTTGAATGGAAGACATGATATCAATGCTGATTTCACTGGTGGGAATGGATGATGGCCGATCGGGTGTGCTGGCTATCAGCACCGTTGACGTTGTATGATCGTTGAGCACTTGTGATGGCAATGTTGATCCGGTCATTTGGACCGGGGGCGTTCCTGTTTTAATACATAAATTTTATTTTTATTTCTGCTTTCGATCATGAGTGATAAATTTGTGGTTGGAAAACAAACCTCCAGTGCTGGGCAGATCCATATTGTCCTGAATACCGCAAGTGATTTTCCGCTGGTAGATATCAAAATCTGGATCGTAGATGGTCCCACGAGGTCGTCGACCAGCATTCTCATCGATTCGCTCAGAGGACAACTGGCATGTACCATTTCCACGGGAGCTTATTCCAAGGGAAAATGATTGACAGCGAGCTGCTTCGGTGACGCAAAGCTCCTCGCAATTTTGAACCGAATTCGTTTCCGAGGTACGAAATGCTCGTTCCGTCGGTAGCATTGCCTCCAAGACGACACGTTCGAAACAATCTGAAAGAAATCCATTGTTTGAATTCTCCTGCATGGTTTTGGGCTCTTGTCAGTTGGGCGATTAGAAAAAGGGGAATTTCTGTATTCGGCAGTGCATCCCCTGGTAACGCATTCCGCAAGAATTCCAATTCTTCATCAATCGTTGATTGCTTAAGTGACGTACAGATCTCGCCTACAAAACTCCCAATATTTGATCTCAGCTTGAATTTTCATTGGATTGGAGAGGACCGTTGCATTCGGAAGACAGGTTCAAATGCTAGCACCTCTTGATAACAACCGGTTATCGCACTCCTGACCCACAATTCATTCCCCGGCAGAATAAGCATAACACTTTTTGCTCGAACCCGTCAACGCAAGAATTTTATGAGAATCTAATAAGAAATTGATCGAAATTCGTCGTCCATCAAAATTACTTGGCTCGCGTCAGACTCAAACTCGCGGAGTCGCATTAGCATGTCTTTTGGTTTTTGCAAGTCGAATCAGATAAGATCAACGTCAAATGCGATTAGATTGTCATTTCAAAAACTGACCCAAAACAAACAAAAGTGGCACCTAATAACAATCCCATCGAAACATATCTTACCATTAATGGCAGCTGTAAGTTGATTATCAATCGTAATACCATTCGCATGAAGCAAAAAACTTGCCCAAAAGAAAAAGCCCAAAAAAATCCGGTTGAGCATTTTGCTCAGTGCTGTCGGTTGAGTTAATTTTTTCACTTCAAAGTTTGGTCTTCAAATTACTATTCAATTTAAATAACTGGGGTCGATGCTGCACGCCTAATTTCGCTTGTTCTTCTCTTTATTTTAAAACAATAAAATGGAAACAAAAAATGAAAAGAAAAAATGATATGGATTCATGGAATTCACCAATAAACCTCACGAATTACAACTCATTTTTCCCCACTGAGAATTCACACAAGTTTGGGTTTTCATTCTTCAAACAAAATGAAATAACCGACGAAAACTCCGGCTCAGCGTTGCGAAATCAATGCGATTTTTGTTGAAAGAACCGCAATGTTTATTATCGAAATGAATCTTACAAATCACAATCTGAACCTGTTACTTTCGATGAATGCATGTGTATCTGCTCATAAACTCCAATCGAATGCGAACAAAACACCCGTACAATCGTACAAACAGCCGGTGCACACAAACCCGAATGCTCGAATCGAATCTCGACGTCGGCCAGTCGCGAAAAAGCGCGTGCGAATAAAAAAACATTAACTACTCATCGAATTGATTACTCGTTTTCGGGCATCAACAACAAATTATTTGAAATCATTCTTGTCAGTTTTATTTTAACATACAATTTAGCACATCAACACGACGCGACACGAAACGTGAAAGATACATAAAAGGTACGATAGAGTCAACTGTACACCCATGCAACAATACACAACCTGCAACGAACCGAATACACGACACGACACGAACAACAGCAAATAAAACCACCGGTGTTGTTTCATGAGCAGATGTGTGTGTTGGTGTGCTAGGCGCAAATGCAAACATCACGATGGTGATGATGATTTCGGTTGGATGTGACACACAGCTTTAGCCTTGTTCAGTACATCGGCACCAAGAGAATCGGCTATCGCGCACTCAACTGAACTGCGCTTAGCTTAGATCGATACTTTGTACTGATCAAAACAGAATGGTGTGATGACACCACAACACACTGTGATGAGGTTGAGCTGCCAGAATGACCGCATTAAACGTTTTGTCGCCGCCGCTTATTCTCATTCTAGAGAATTCCTCTTTACTGACCATTGGTCGAAACAAATTTGAGTTCTCGGTCAATTCCTATTCTTTCCAACCGAGTCCGAGATCTGCGATTTCCTTTTCAATGGCTGATTGTTACTCAGTTCCAGTCACCTGGTGTTCATTCACCGCGTAGACATCAATTCTTGAAATAATCTTGCGCGGCCGGAGTGCATACACAATGGCATGGACGATGTGCGGCGACAAGTGTTGATCACTATCCCATCCTATTCACGACGAACATACGAAGCATTTAAACGGAGTCCTCCGTCCATGTCCGAGCGTCAACACTCCGTAATAGAGGTGTTGTCATTGATGATGCTGAATTCAAAATAGCTGAATTATTTTTAAACGTTAATTACTTCCCGTTTTCGCCTGGAGATGGTTGCCGGAGATATTCGTTGTTTTTGTTTGTTGATTTTATGCTGAGCGAATCACAAATTTCGTATTCATTCTCTGGTGATCGTTGCTGTTATTATTCCCCATGAAGAAAGCAAATTGAGGTTGTAAGTATTACTTCTGCTTGTCGCCCAAATGCATTCACCTCAAACTCTCGACCCTCTCGCTGTTAATCATTTCAAACTGATAAACTGATTGCTTCATCTTGAATCATTTGTTAAAGGAAATTGGTTGACTTGGCCAATTATCGTGCAAAGTCGATGGATCTTGAGAGCGTTGCGAGTGATGTTGTCAATGTCACGCATCGGCAATCTTCAGCGGATTGAATTTGCACTGTTATTGTGTCAATTTAACTTTTTTTTTTTACCGACGACGGTAAAACAACCCAAGCAAATTTTCAATCGCGCCAATTTAGCAATACTTGTTAACACCAAATGTGTTCCTCCATTGGAAATTCATTAGTTTTAATCTCGAATTCGAATCGTTTTCGCAATTAATTTCCTGCTTTTCATTGGACCGAATGTCCAACGCACATCAATGATTTCGGTGATTTCCGTGAGATCCAAAGATTTGAACATGCGACGAACGCAATGTCTCTCGGTTTTCTTGGACGGAACGGCCTTGGTGAAATCGTTCAAGTGGTCACCGTCCTCGTCGGCGTTCAATTTTATTTCAGGTTGTCTCATTGGCGGCGGCTGATACTTACGGAATGAGGGGTTTCCTCCGTCAAAACACGCTGTTTGTTGGGGACGCACGGACGCATCGATGGTATGCGAATTGACACGCCTCGCGATCCAATTTCGTCTCGGGAGGGCTTTTGAATACGAGAGTCGTTCTGAATCTTGTTAATTCATGTTTTCAGCGCACAGCTTGTCGTCGTGGGGAAATCGAACGATAATTTGAATGAATTTTATTGCTAAGAAATAAGGGAAACTCTACTTTAAGAAATCCTCCCTTGACACCATTCCATAGCCATTTCAATCGAAATAGGTTTTAACTCAAATGGGTAGTTATCTTTAAGAACATGAAAATTCATCATTCGGGAATACCGTATACAGAAAAGGTACCCAGTGCATGCCAGGCATGTCAGCCAATTCGGCGCGCCGGTTTTTTTGCGCCCCCGCTTGAGTTTTGAAAACAGCGCGCCATGCGCCACCGCCAGGATCTGCGGCGCGGCTCTATCGGCGGCGCGGCTCTATCGGCGGCGCGATAGAAATTAAAAAAAAAACGGTCGCAATTTTCAAGGCAAACATCGATGTTATTGATTCGTTTCGATAATGCAGTCAGTTGCAGTTCACGGCACGGACAGTGAGTGACACTCACTCAAGCAACGGTATTTAATATATCAATATCAATATGTTGTCGATGACAATAGGTCTTATTCAAGCTTCCGGAAATGCTTGCACACAAAATATCTCATACAATTCATTGTACTTCGGGGGTCGAAATAGGGACTTTCTTTCTTCGGAAGTGCACACATTTCAGCTCGGGAAATATTTGCTATTCAGTTTCATTTAGTTCTGACCATGTTTCGCTTTCATTATTCGATTTAGATTGAATGGACTATTTAACCGAAAAAATGTAACACTGTCATACTTGATTTTGGAGCTATGGCAAGAGTATGACCTTGCTTTGCCCACCGATTTAGTCCATTCGATCATTCCATCCGAATCAGAACTATTTCAATCCAATCCGCCTTGCAAACAAATTCGAATGTCTTCATTATCAAAGCATTTGTCGTCGAGTTTCAATACACAGTATTCGGTCAGAATGTGTTCACAAAATGAGGAAGCAAAATATTCGATGCAAAACCATTGCACAGTTCATGATCCCCTGCAATGGTGGTAAGAACATGCACGGGAAAATCTTCAAGAATATGTTTGTTAACTTCCGTTTCATTATCACGTTCCAGTCGCCGAATTTCTTGTTTTCCTCAGAGCATATTTTTTCGGAACCTGGCCTTAATCATTATTCCAGCCAGGTTATAATAATTATTATTATTAATCATTATTTCCTAGGTGTTTGATTTGGTTGGAAAAAATTGTTGATTTTGTTTGGCAAAAATTTTCTTGAAAATTGCCTTCACGCCGCCGTTTTTCGTCGCGCCGCCGCCGCCGAGCTGAAAATTTTGGCTGACATGCCTGGTGCATGCATAAATTTCAATTTAACCTCGATTTATTTGGTTCCTACTTGTTTTTATTTTTTTATTGCTAATCTGGCGGGTTATCCCACTTGCTTCAATGTTTCAATCGAGATAAAGTGGGTCATAGGTCGACTTTGCATTTACGCATTTTCTGAAATTCTGCTGGGAAGCTATATCACTACCGATGAGGAAATCCCATTCTGTTACTCTTAGCACCGAACGAATGAATGATATCTAGGCTGTGCCAATCATCAACAACAACCGAGTCTTTCTGATTTCAATGCTGGTGTTTTATTAACCGTCTAAGTCGCTGTGTGAGAATGGGGAATTTGGCCATAATCTGAGTCAAAGTTCAAAAAAAACCAACACTCTTGTGTGTGAACGAAGTAATATGGAGGCGAGATTCTGCGCTGCATGTGTATGACTCTTGATAACTCTCACTGCCGGGCTGATAATTTTCACGATTCATTGAAAATTGCGTTCATTACTGATTCTGCTCTCTAAGAGGCCACTTCAGTTGTTGTGTGTTAATTCGTTCGAATTTCGATCGATATGTCGAAAATAATCGTGATCCTTGTATGGACTTGCGCAGCGATTGCTGGAACAAAAGGTGCGTGGGAGTTTCAGTTTTGAAAATTTAAATCCTTTCCAATGTGATCCATCTCTCTCTCAGGTGTGTGCGAGCTAAACGGCGTTGCGAGAGCCTCGATTACGGTCAGTTGTTTCGAGCAGTTGGATGAGGTGGCTCGGTCGATTGAATGCAGTCAGTTTTTGCCCACGGGAACGGTCGTAAAAGCTGCCTGCCGGCGTGGCTACAAACCCATCCACAAGGAACTTCAGCAATTCATCACGTGTCAGCCAGATGGTCGATGGGATTCTCAACCAAGAAATTGTAGGCAAATTTGCGGACGAAAGCGGGAATCGCATTTCCACGAGAGAATTCCCTGGCACGCCGTCGTGTACGGCTGGCAGAGTTTGAAGGAAAACTTCAGGCCGACTCGAAGTGGCACCATTTTAAATGCGAGAGTCGTTCTGACTCTGAGTAACGAGGCTATTGATGTTACCAGCACACCGCTCGTAGTGGTCGTGGGGAAAACAAACGATAACTTCGATGATTTTGAGGCGGATGCACAATTTTTAACGGTCGATCGAGTCTTGTCGAAAGCGGAAGTGCACTTGCTTGTTGTAAGGGGCGACATTCAATTCAATGAAGTCGTCGCCCCGGTTTGTATTTCCTTCGAACCTGAATATGTGGAAGAAGCAACTGGATGGAATGGTCACATGAGCGGCGTCGACTCGTCACACAACTCACTGCATAGCTACGGCATTCAAGATTTCAAAACGCGCGATTTCAAAGGGCGGCCGCTTCCATCAATTTGCGCTTATTTATTGGGCAGTCGAGTCGGCGATCCAGCCAAAAACACTGGCTCGGGTTTGGTTTCGTCACGCACAGTCGACGATGAGAAAATCTATTTCTTGCAAGGCATTTTTTGGGGAATCGAGAGCACTTGCATTGCCTTCCGAAACATCACGAACTATCCAGATCTTGTGGCGATGGCCGAAAAAGAGATGCAAATTAAACGAGAATTCGAGCCGTGCCGCGTCGTCGCAATTCCGAATGGAGTGGTGCACTATTTCGTCACACCGATGAAGCTTACCGCAGGTGATAATGTGGAAAACCTTGATCAGATCGCGTACACATGTGACGACGGTTTTTTACTCGTCGGCTCCGGCACGAACACCTGCGAGAATGGCCAGTGGCGGAATCCCACACCAGTTTGCCAAATGGCTTGTCGCTTTCGCGAAATCTTTGATTATTCGACTCAAATTAGTTGCTTCGATTCAACGAGTGACGAGGAGCGATTGGTGACATGCAGTCAGCAGATGATTCCCGGAACCGTTGCTAGAGTTGATTGTCAATCAGGATATGCGTCGAATGCCGATACCGAACAGCAAGTCATCAAATGTCAATCAGACGGCCAGTGGAATCAGAAGCCTGCGAGGTTCTCGCAAATCTGTGGACGAAATAAACCATCGCATGTCAACGGACCGGTACGCATTCCATGGCATGCCATCGTTTACGAGCAAAATGGTGCCAGTTTCAAGCAGGTTGCCAGTGCGACAATTCTGAATGCTAAGGTGGTAATCACGAGATGGATGAGTCGTTGGGAAACGTCCTTGTGGGTGGCCGTTGGTAAAATTAATTTTGAATTCGAAACGATCGATCTTCAATCGGAACCAGACGCTCAGTACCTGGTCGTCGAAAGAGTGATAGAGGGCAAGTACGGTGTCCCTGGTCTGCTGGTGCTCAAAGATGTTATTAAATTCGGCGATGACGTTGGACCAATTTGCACGACAATTGATATGAAAATACCAGATTTTTGGGACGAGCAAGGCGAGATGGCAGTACGTGATGTGAATAATACGGTAAGCGTCTACAAATTCCTTTCGAATGGACCGGAACAGGATTACTTTCGAGTCACGCTGGACGATTTCGACGAGAGCCGCAGCGATGGAGGGGGTTTCTTCGTTCCTTATACATCAAATGGACAGTCGATATACTTGCTGCAGGGAGTCTTGCATGGAAAGCGATTCACAAAACTTGCCAATCATTCAGATTTGATCGATAAAGCCAAGGATGAACTGCGTCATGGCCCTAAATTCCAAGCATGTAAAGTGGAGGCGCTGCTAAATGGCAAAGTCTACTTCTCGGCCACTCCGATGAGACTCTCTCGAGGAGATTCAGTGGAACACTCGGCCCAGATCAGATATAAATGCGATGAAGCTCAGGAATCGACCGACTTGATGGAGAATTTCTGTGAGAATGGCAGGTGGCTCAAAAAGGCGCCCAAGTGCAGGCCATTTTGCCCCCTCTCTGAAATCATCGGTACTTCGATTGACGCAATCTGCTACGAGAACGTGAATAGGATGAATCAGGAGGTCAACTGCCGGCAAGCCCTTCCAGGGACCATCGCCCGAATTAATTGCCGGAAGGGATACCGGCCAAAAGAGGTCAATCAATCATCCCAGTGCCAAGAGAACGGCCATTGGAACCCTTTACCGAAGCGTTGCTCGCAGATTTGCGGGACTCATGAGAAAGCAGCAGTGGCCTACATATTTCAAAAGCCAAGTATTTTCGTCTGTGAGGGCAGCATCGTGAGTGCAAAAGTCATTATCTCCAATCTCTTGTGCTTCGGACCACTCTCAGCCGATGGCTTGATTGACCAGCCGAAAAACTTTTTCGTCCGAGGAGCCCACTTGAAAGAGCCAGTTGAGCATGAAATCCACCAAATCGTCCACGATAAAACCTACGAAGTGCCCGCACAGTCCTCTGGTCATCTAGCCCTAGTCATCCTGGAAGGACTACTTCCCTTTAAAGACTACGTTTACATAAACGATGACACACATATTGGATTCGTTCCCATCTGCCTGCCCTTCAATTTAAAGGCGGACGTACTTGCAAAGACAACGATGTCGAAGAACGAATGCAAAGCTAGAATTAAGGAGTTTCCAAAAGATCTCGTAGCTGACGACACCTTCTGTATGGAAGAGCCTACTTGCACTAAATACAGCAGTGCCCAGGCGTTTACTCTGACGCATAATAATAGCGGTCAATCACTAAACTATTTGCATGGAATTTTCCGAGGGAGAACGAATCAACGTAGGTACTGCCCTGGAGACCCGGCTCTGTTCGAGAATGTTGCCTTCCATTCGTACTTCATCCAGAAAACCATCTTCGATGTCGATTACGATGCAATGGCAGTGGCAGGGGTGTGTCGAATAGAAGTAAAAAACGGCTTCGCCCAAAGATCCAACGTGGAGGACGTAGACCTCTTCAACGGCGACTACGTCTACCTCTTCAATGGGGACTACGTCAACAGCAGCCTTGAAATCAAATACAAGTGCAAGGAAAATCATGTCCTCATCGGTGAAAGTAACAACCGATGTCAAGATGGTCGGTGGATGAACGAGGTACCTCGCTGTGAGCAACAATGTCCGGAATCCGAGGTCGAAGGCATGTCTCTGACGGCGACCTGTTTTCGAAACATTAATTTCGTTCAGAAGGCAGTGGTCTGCCAACGTGCGCTGCCAGGAACGACGGCCAAAATTGTTTGTCGAAACGGATATGATCCATCAGGACATAACGTGCAAATGACGAAATGTCAAAAAGATGGCCAATGGTTCCCACGACCCCAACCGTGTATTCAAATTTGCGGCAAGAAGCCGAAGGATTTGTGCGATTCTAACCCGTGGCACGCATCAATATATCGAGAAAAGGAATTGTGGTGTGGAGCAACAATTCTCAGCGCCAAAGTCGTCATTTCAGCCATGCAGTGCTTTTTGGATTTTGGTGTGCCTCATCCCGTGTCAGAGTTCATTGTAACGGCCGGCAAATTAAATCGAGATTTCTCAGCAGAAGAAGTGAGTGATCAGCGCTTGCCAATCGAGCGAGTCCATACTGTAGCCAGTGACCGATTGTTCGCAGCAGATATTGCTTTGGTCATTTTGCAGATCATGATAAGATTCACGGATTACGTCATCCCAATCTGCCTGCCGCACATGGAGCTTGAAACCCATAAGTACACTGTGGAGCATATCGCCGGGCACGAGCTGCACTTCGGGTCAAAACTACGTGGGTTCCGAATGCTGCCCATTAACAACACCGAATGCACACATTTCGCGCCGAAGACCTTCAAGCGGCTCATCACCAGCGACAAGTTCTGCGCCGTGTATCAATCGGAGAGCTGCTTCTGCGACATAAAGTTCGGTGGCGGTTTGACCATTAGCCAGGCCGAAGGAACCGAGGTGGTGAACTACTTGCATGGCATTCTCAACACAAAGTCTGAAAGTCGTACGGGACTCTGCAAGGCTGGCTCCTACTATGCGTTTGCGAAGCTGGCAAGTGTCACCCATTTGATCCAAAGAGCTCTTGATGAATTGGAAGGAAGCCGAGATATAGCTTCAAACATGCTACTCGCCCAAGACACAATGCCAGTGGGAGCATGCAAAATCCCTGTCTTCAAAAACGGTGATATCTTCCTGAGTGGAGCGTCGGGGGAGCGATTGACCTACGGCGAATACGCCTATCATTTCAACCTTGTCGAGTACAAATGCATTGAGAGCCACAAGCTGATAGGAGACTCCACGAACTACTGCATGAACGGTAAGTGGACGAGTAACCCGCCGACATGCGAGCCATTCTGCAGCGTCGCTAAGATCAACCACATTTCAACCGCCATCAGCTGCTTCCGGTCGATTGGAGCCTCCGAGCAGCAAGTCAACTGCGGAAACATTGTACGTGCGATGACCTACGCCAGAATCAGCTGTCAAGCTGGCTATGAAAGGCCTTGGGGTCGTGAGCAAACAATAAGCTGCGATTCCAACGGTCGATGGAGTGTTTTGCCTGAGCCGTGCTCTCAAATCTGCGGCCAAGTAAGTCCGGATCAGGGAATACCTTTGATGAAGGGCGGAGTGCTGGCGAACATCACAATAGCTCCGTGGCACGCCGGAATTTATCGGAAGGAGAGCTCAAGCGAAATGTTTGAACAGCAGTGCGGAGGAACAATAATCAATGCGAGAATGATCGTTTCAGCGATGCATTGCTTTTGGGATCGCACCAAAAGTAAGCCGTTCAACATAGCCGACTTCCGAGTGGCTGTTGGCAAGGTGAAGCGGGATTATTTTGCCTTTGAGGACTTTGAAGTTCAGCTTTTGGCATTGGAGAATGTTCTGTATGATGTTGAGGGATACAAAGATGTTGGTGGCTTTTTCGCATTCGACATCGCTATCGTGGTGGTGCGACATTTCATCGAATTCAAAAGCTTTATTGCGCCGATTTGCATCGAATTCGGTCTGAAGTACGGCGATCGAAACGTAAAGCCTGGGCTGATTGGTCAAGTCGTCGGCTGGGGGAAGAACGAGAAGTTCGTTTCGAGCCCATTCTTGAAATCGACCGAGTTAACCACTGTGGCAAGAGATGAATGCGAGAAGCAATCCACTGTGGCTTTCCGCATGTACATCACGGGTGAGAAGTTCTGCGCTGGGGACCCAAATGGAGCAGTCATGTTGGGGCAGGGGGACAGCGGTGGTGGTATGGTCTTCAGTCAAGTCGTAGCCGGCCGGAGCGCTTATTTCTTGAAGGGCATCGTCAGCGTCGGACCGTACAATGTGGATCTTGGCGCTAACAATACGAGCACGCTCTTCACAAATGTCGGCCACTTTTTGGGCATGATTGAATCATCCGTTCAGCAAGTAATTGGCAGCTTATAACCAAATCCCATCAAAAGCCATAAATTGGTTCGAGAGATTGACCAAAGACTCTCCAACCCCAATTTTCATGCGATTGAACTTCTTTGCGGTCGCCTTCAAGTAACTCTGCAGAGCTTATATGAGGTGTTCTACCAAATGTACTGAAAGTGAATAAAGTCAATAATATCAATTTATCATCTCGGCTGCGTCTTTTAAAATGATACCGAATTTTTAGGAGATTAAGTGCTATTCGTCAGTTTCAGCTATTTTGTTGGGTGTATCATATCAAATTCCGAAGAACAGGAAAACAAAAACTCATTTGTATGGGGCTCGAATTTTTTTCGTCATTCCTGAAGTGTTCTAGTTATAAACGCATATAAGCTCGCCTTCTCTGTAAGCAAACTCCTTAGCCTGTGGCAATACTTGCACTTCAATGATTATTATTATTATTTTCTATGAAATGTATCAATAAAATGAAATGAAATGAACCGGCCACAAGGGGTGACATCATGGAAGCTAAGTGGATCTCTTCCTGTCAATGACACCACGCCGACGACGTTGTGATATATCTGGATGGTGCTACAAAATTTGTAGTACAAATGATATGACCGAGATTGTCAGAAGAATAAATGAAGACCTGAAATCGATTTTCAAGTTTGTATGGAGCATTGGGATGTCAAACAACACCTAGAAGACGCATTCGATTATTTTTGGACACTCTCACATACTCAAGCGGCTGAAGGAAACACCTTGCCCAAAAGTAATTGTCTGCGATGATGAAATTCAGCATTCCGAATCGAAAGCAGCCTTTTTCTCAAATTCAATTCTAGCTACTTGGGTCACTTTGATTCATTATGGTAGGCCTGTAAATCCTCTGCAAGGGAGAATTAGAAAAAAATCAATCTTTCAGGAAAACATAGCCACTGCCCTCGACGATTCGACAAGAAAACACGAATTCCTAAATGCATTGCGAATTAAATCCGCGAATGACTCCATTTTTCGCCTGGAAAGCATTTTGCGATTATTGTTGCGGACCGAGGCTCACGACAATCGATGGTTCAATGAGGGCCTTCGAACATAAGCAACGTTCGCTTCGAAAGCCATCACTCCGAAGCTGCCCACTATCGTCTAACTACGACTGAAAATTCAGTTAATGATCAATTGATCATTGATCAAGTTAACTTGCTCAAGTCATGAATTTTCACATTCTCCATCGATTGCATGATACTGCAGAAATTTACTTACAAAATTACCGATGGATTGACCGATCTTCCACTGCATGACTTGGTGCATCAGTACAGCAATGTAGTTTTCCACGATTACTAGCGACAAAAAAAACAATGTTTATCAATAAAATCTACACATAAACTATTCGAATTTGGGCGTTACATATTTTAATGGAAAAGCTCATTTTTGGTTGTGAAATAGTAGAATTTAATTTAGCATTCATCATGCACACAATCCCGAATAATAGAACCGTCAAAGTAGGGCTCGTTGCGCCATCTGTTGTTATGCTTAATTAAAAATTAAAATTAAATTAATTATTGGAAAATGATTTTATTACAAAGATATGTATTGGTTCCGTGCTCATTGGTCAATTTTTCCATTTGTTTTTTTTCTAATGCCGTTTGCGCAATGAAATCGTTTTCAATTATTCAACCTGTCTGTCATCGCTAGGTAAGCATGTCGACAGATGGTGCATTTCTTAATCAAATGCCTTTGGATGTTTTGTACGGGCGTGAGCACACACACATTCAAGTCTGCCTGTGCTTCATTAATAAAAAAATACTTCGGATTGAATTCTGAAAAAAAGCCCTTAGAAGACATTTTTCCTCATTTCATTACAGCCATAATGTTGTTTGAACAGATAAAGAGAGCTTTAGTTGAACAGAAGAATCCGGAAAATGCCAAAAATATTAGTGTAGCGTTTTTGATCTGAAATGATTCACAATCAGACTTCTGATTTCTCCCTCTCTTCAATCATCGTTACATACCCATGATCCGTTCAACTACTTTGCAACGCTTGAATCGATTCAATTCGAACTTACCATGAAATTAAATTAACTTTAATTTCGTGTTGCTTTCAGCGTTTCGCCCCCACAACCACCAGAAATATTGAGCTGTCTGCTGATATCGGGGATTGCAGTGCAAATGACAAAGAGAAATCAGCCGGACTGGTGACTCGAGCCCGAGACCGCTTGCTTGAAACACACTCGACCTAACCACTTGCCCACTCAGTATTTTTATGGTTTCTTTCGCGACCAAACATGCATGCATGATTTTTCAGATATCTCGCGAATTCCTGAATGGAGTTGATTGAAAATCAGCCCGACTTGACAAAAAGGGGACCTGGGCTCTGCTGAAATAAGTAGATTAACCTTCCTCTTTAAGTTTCGAGTTAAAAACGTACACTTCTTACATGTCACATGTCGCTTTATCAGATCATCTACCTCAGCCAACTGTACGATATAAGTTATCACACGACAATCTAAACAACTACTTGAAGATAGGCCAGAATCGTTCGATCAAATTTATAAAAATCCATTTTTCGATCTGTGCAAGTGTAGCAACCTTTGTTGCCAACAACGCAAGAACTTGATCAAGAGCAATTCATTCATTCGACAAGAGAAGATGGTCTGATAGGTTCATCCCAGGGCTGTCGTTTTCCTGATCCCATTATCCCGAAAGCAATAAACTGTGCTGCGTATACTACCAAGGTGATCCAGAAGACGAGACGCCATTCCGAGAGCAGTGACTAGAAAAATGAAGTTTCTTGAGAGCCCCTGGGTGGTAAAAATGGCTACACCTACGTGTGGTGTCAGAACTCCGATGAGATACGGCGCTAGAATTCCAGTAATCGCGCCTAGGCCATTGAAAAGACTCGTTATAACGCCGGCATAGTTTGGACTGAGATCCATTTGGTTGACTCCAATGCTGGCGCACAGTATGCCGTATCCAACGGACGATATTGCGAAGAATGCGACCGAAAAAATATGATTGCATCCTGCGTAGGAGGCCGCCAAGATGAATGCACCCGAGCAGATGCAAGCTGTGATAGATCAAAATCAGTGAAGTCTCGTAGGGAATGCTAATGGTATGTACCCAAGGTGACCATCATTTTGCGAGTATTTGAGACGCTCAAAATCTCTCGAGTGATTAAGCAATCGCTTATGCGCCCAGCAATAATGGCTGCGATCATGCTGAAAAACCAAGGTATGGACGAATACAATCCATTATCCTTGATTGAAAAGTGCAAGACGTCATTCATATATTTTGGAAGATCGATGGCCAGCACGAAGTATCCCCAATCGGTACATATCTAAAAGGCATAGAGGTTCGATGTAATGTGAATTGAATGAGAATTGCAGAGCTCACCGTTGCGAATATTAACGCCAATACGGGCCCGCTGCTCAGAATCGCTCGCCATGGGATCGGAGCACGACTGGAGTTTGAAGGTCCCAATGCCTCTTGAATGTAGCTCTTCTCCTCATCGGTGATCACTGGATGCTTCTCGGGAGTGTCCGAACAGAGAAGTGTGAATAAAATCGACCAAATGATGGCAACGATTCCAAAAAAGTAGAAAACTGAATGCCAACCCTCGATGTAAAACAGCAATAGCCCGGAAACGTAGGTGCCGAAGATTGTGCCGACCTATTTTAAATCTAATCATACATTACTTCAACACCAAAATCAATGACTCACCATCGATCCGGTGTGGACCAGCGATCCCAAGGTGGCTCGCTCATCCGGTGGCGTCCAAGATGCCACCATCGCAAATATCGCTGGATACATCGGTCCAAGGAAGAGTCCCATCACAAGTCGGATTGCGATCAAAGCATTAGCACCGCCTGAACGATTGCGATGTTGAACATCACTAGATTGTGTTCGCAGAAGTCTCGTGTTACTCACCGAAATGAATGGAAACGGGCGTAGCCATCAGCAAAATGGCATTCATCAAGATGCCCAATGTCAAGATCAACTTTCCACCGTGTTTGTGCACGAGAACGGCCCCTGGAAGGCTCGTTATGATGTAACCCCAGAAAAACGAGGACAAAATAATGCCTTGCAACTCCTGCGACCAATTGAACGTTGACTCAGTCGTCATAAGACGAATCTCCGCGTGGGACCAGGTTTCATTGGGGCCGATGATGGCAGGCATAGGACAGGTTGTATCCAAGAAAGTTCCTTCATCGCTTTGGGGTTGCAAAACCATCTGTGTGATTGCAATCGAAAGGCAACCTCGAAGGGAAAAGCCGCAAACTAGGGCCCAGAACCCCATGAACGTAAGAACGTATCGCTGCTGAACTGTAAGACAAACCAAATGTTAAGATAATATCCTTTTTGGAGGCTTTGACAGCCTGGGACTTACCCATTTTGTCAGCTTTCTTTGACGAAATTGACGTACAATACTTGGCACAAGTTTCTTTTGGTCCGGCCTTTGAAAGTGTTCCTTGCTTACTGAGCAACAAAATGTCTCCTGCAGGCGTTTAAATGTTTTTTGATTGCTCCCAATTCCCAATCATCGATGCGACCTACATTTTCGTGGTTTGGTAATTTCGCGTGTGAATCGATACAAGGTCTTAGAACAAGCACAATGACTATTGTAGTGTCCAGTGGTGCACGTTCAAAATGGAAATTTGTATTGTTTTGTTGTTTTGGTGATTTTGATTTTTGTTTTGTCGGACAGCAATTTTGCAACCAGTTAAATTCTTAAAATTGAATTCAATTTAAATCAGCGCCGCTAATCCTTGACTCGTTCACAAATAAAAAACAAAATTCATAGATCCCATCCCATCGCATTCCACAAATATTCAAAACCATTTTGTCTGTATGCAATAAAACCTGCCTTAAACCACTTATTTTTGACCCTTCAATCTGACAATCTTTCTAAAGGTCATAGAACGACGGTCAAGTTGAGCGGGTACGAAGCCTGAGTCACATCTCAGTTGATGTGGGGCACAATTTCCGACTTTTCGCATCCAGCCAGAATGGAAGTCCGTTTTATCCCCTTTCGTCATTTTTAGATTTGAATTCACCGCTGCTTATGATGATTTTGTTCGCGACATTATGTGTTTATGACAAAAACAAATTGTGTCGGCAGCAACCCGTTGATTCATCACGAGTACAGCCTTCACAGTTTCAACGTTAATTTCCGCGGTAATTTTTGCTTACTTACTTTTGCATTGTAAATTGTTTGAAGTCGCCGAGAAGGAGCAGTTGATTGGAATACTCAATTTTGCTCATCCAAAAACGAACATACGCTCCGATTCTAACACACAAATTTGCTTGAACGATTGTTGAGGAGCTACATTTAATCACTGATCATTTCCCGCGCTGCAGGTCGTACTGAGCGTTTCATCGAGAATGACCGGCTTTTGTTTAATTTCTGATTTTATTGACACATTATCTTACTGTCAAAGTATCTTATCTGCACACGAAAGCATTAGCTGGCAATGGTATTCAGTTGCTTATTTGCTATATTTGTTGACTTTGAAGCTTTGCGCAATTCAATATCACGTTGTTGGAATCGAATGACAGTGCTCGGCTCAAACCATAATGCTGGTTGTTTTCTGTCAATGGCCGAGTGAATCGTTGCCTTTTTTTGCAATGCTTGCGAATTTGATTCTTACAACGGAACGAAAACGACGCAGACGAATGCTCCGTCAGTGTTTATTTCAATCCAAATTAATTTCAATTACATTTTGGTATTGGTTGCCAATTCATTCAAATTGATGTCTGTTTTAACAGCTGATGGATCATTCTTCTTTTGCGAGTCCCAAGGCTGAAGCTCACCTGAGCCCCAGATTGTGTAAACAATTCCCTTGATGACGTGTGCTCCGAACACGATCCAAAATACAAGACGCCATTCGGCGAGCAACGACTAAAATTAGACATGTGATAATATAAACGTGCCTCAGAACCGAATGCTTCAGTTGCTTACGTTCGGTGTGAGGACGCCAATAAGAACTGGTGCAACAATGCTTGTGATTGCTCCCAACCCGTTGTATAGCGTGGTTATGACGCCTGTGTGATTCGGACTCAAGTCCAATTGGTTCAGATGGAGGCTAACCAGCACAAAGCCAGACCCTGCGGTCGAAAGCATGAAGAAAACTGATGCTAAGACTAGGTCACAGCCGGCGTAGGAGGCAGCCACAAAAAACACGCCATTGAGAATGCACGCTGGAAGAGATCAGTCTTAACAAGCGCGACCTGAACCAATCTACTCGAAACTCACATAAGAAATTCATGAGTTTCCGTGTGTTGGTGACGTTCATGCATTTTGACGTGATCATCCAATCGCTAAGGCGTCCAGCAATCATCGCAACACTCATGCTGCACAAATACGGTAGACCTGAGTACAAGCCATTGTCTTTAATTGATGAATGCAACACGTCGTGCAAATATTTCGGTAGATCAATCGAAAGAACGGAGTATCCGAAATTGTGACAAACCTGAAAGAGAACCAATGAAGGACGAACGGTATTTCATCGTGAGGCAACTCACGCAAGCAACGGTCAAAGCGATCACAGGCCCGCTTGTGAGAATGGCCCGCCAAGGGGTCGGAGGTCGAGCTTTTAGATTGCCCATTTCTCCCACCTCCTTGTGAAGGAAGTCTTTTTCAGCATCGCTGATGAATGGGTGATTTGCCGGAGTGTCTGAACAAAGAAAATGAAAGAGAAAGCACCAAACGATTGCTCCGAATCCAAAGATGTAGAATACCGGATGCCATCCCTCAAAGTAATGCAGCATCAATCCCGAGAAATAATTGCCAGAGACTGCGCCGACCTATTTGACGGATTGCTGAACTGACAAGAAGCGAATAGCCTTTTTTTTTAACTTACCGAAGAGCCGATGTGAACTAGGGCCCCAATAATTCCTCGTTCGGATGCTGGTATCCAAGCAGCCAGCATCGAATAAATTGTTGGGTACATCGGTCCTTGAAAAAGTCCCATTACGAACCGAATCCCTATCAGCGCATGGGCACCACCTAATTGGAAAGATTTTTATTGAGGGAAAGCAGATGGATTTTCTGGATTCACTCACCTAGACCGACAGCGAAAGGTGTGGCTGCTGACAAAATCCCATTCACCAAAACGGTCAACAAAAAAACCACCTTCGAACCGAAATGCTTCATCACCAACGGCGTTGGGAGATGAGAAATGCAGAATCCCCAGTAATACGACGACAAAATAATGCCTTGAAGTTCTTGTGACCAATCGAAAAGCTGTGAGTTGTCTCCACTGTTGGTTTCTCCGGTGCTCGTGCGAATTGAAACATTCCCCGCTTGAACGTGCTCTGGCATCGGACACGTGGTGTCCACAGACGAATCATCGCTACTCACGCGAGGTATTGAAACCATTTTGGTCAATGCAATCGATATATTAACTCGAACCAGAAACGAGGCAGTTACACCCAGGAAACCCATGAAGGCGAGAACATATCGTTGTTGAACCCCTGAATTTGCGGGGTTTCAATCATTTTTTTTTTTTTTTTTCAATCGAACTCACCCATTTTCCCAAAACGGTAGCTGCGCGATATATACGATCGGTCGGTGTTAACTAAAAGAGCTCTGAGATCACATTGCACGGTAGCAACTGAGTCAGAATATTGGATCCATTTAGAGACGAGGTCAATAGAGGTGATTGAACACAGCTGCGCAAACAGCTTCACTGTGCTGGTGACAATGACAAACTGAATGCTTGAACATTTGCTATGCTGTGACTTCAAGACCGGGCTGAAAGCCTTGCATGAAATTAAAGTCAGTTTTCAGTTTTCTGATATCATGGCTTGGAAATTAAGTTACATTTCGTCCATGTCAATCACCACCTCGAACACAAAAGCTGCATGGACGACGTTGTTGTTGTTGAGTTGAGCATAGTTTGTCTTCCATTGATTAATGGAATGAGTTTTTCCCGCATTTTATCTATACGAAACATTAAATAATTTGAATACAGCTGTTCCAACAGCAGTCTCCAAGAGATGGCATATGTGTAAACTGAAAACGCATGCACTTGAAAGCACAGGGTCGGACCGGATCATGTTCATGATCCGTAAAATTTTATCCCGGATCAAAGGAGTAGAAGATCACAGGAAGATTGGAACAATTTGTTGGCCGGAAAATCGGAATTAAAAGGTCAGGATGACCCGGTTTCGAGTCGTGAGTGAAATAATTTATTTTTAATTTCGCCCGAGAACGCTAGCTCTAGTTGTACATGTATTAGCATTGAAATGGTGTAATTTACATTGTATAAATTTTAGCTACTTTTGGGCGAGCCATTTATGTAGCAGTTCGCATTAATCGATTATGAGATGCATTGAATTGTAAATCGTGTTTCACTCATTCCACCACGTTTTGATTGATCTCGGATCGGTGTGATCGAAGAACACACGATTGAATTGCAAATTTGTAATTCCCGCTCGAGAATGTGCCCGAAACTGATCGGTTCACAAAATGTGACACAGATCCGTCTCCCTGTTCGAAGGGCAAGACACGTTTACGTGAGTAGCAAATTATTTGGCTACGATGGCCCGCAGTAAGGGATGGGCATTGGAAATGACCCTCGATGCGAATTTATCATAATGAGCTGCACGATGAGCCGAGGCATAGGCACAACACTCAAAAGCAAACAACTCAAACAAAGCAAGAAGAATGGGCATACCGTTAGAGCATTGGTCGCAGCAACCGGACATTGTCATCAGCCCGATATCACACTAGATGAAAGATGGATGCAGGCGTTTTGGTCGCAGCAATCGATACTACCAGCTTTTCGAAAATGCATAGCAACCTGCGATGAAATGAGGGTATAAATTCCGGCGTTTGGCAGCATTTTTCCTCATTTTTGGAAAATCAACTGTTGAAAGCCGAAGCTGAAAACTTTTTTGCAAAAGAACAGTTTTTAAACAAATTCCCGTTAATAACAAAGCTGTTGAAGGACAAATTAAATTCAAGTTGATTTTACTTGGTAAATTTTATTTGAAATAGCCTCGATTTGAATTGTAAACTTCCAACGAAATGAGCTCGAAACGAAATTGATGCCAGTCTGCATGAGCAGGCACACAAGAAGCATTTATGCCTTGCTTTAGTTCTGAACGGAATAGAAAAACGGAAGCTATTTGCATACGTTGAATCCAACCAAACTGATCGATTCGAGTCAAGTAATCGCACTGTGACCGATGTCCGTCTTATTTTTATTTGAAACGAAACGAAACGAAATGTAATTCGTCAATGCAATGTCAGTCGTCATCGACTTTCGATGAGCTATTTTGTTGTCTCGGAGGGAACAAGGGCCCGATTCGAAGGTGAGTGGACAGAAAATTTAATGTGCGATCTTCAGCTGCTTCAGTGTAAATATGATAAACAAATGGAATCGGTGCCCAGTAGTTAAGTTAACTTTTGACAAAGTTCCATTGCGGCTGTGGCACTATTGCAGCGAGCTTGCGAATTCAAAATGAGAATCCAATTGCCATGGCTGCAATTGTCCAATCGCCGCATTGAATCGCAATACTTAAATGTCGGTCGACTGAGCCGTGCGACAGTTATCGAAGCAAAAAAACATCATTATGGCGATGAATAATTGAAAAGTAATTTGGAATGCAAATGAAAAAGATGATTTTAAACCATTCCTCGTTTCTCGGAATGTGCAGTACAGTTGCTCTGCTGAAACAGTCAATATGTTGGCTCACCGAGGTCACAAATTCTGATTAAGTGAGCACAGTTTGAACTTGAACAGCAAAACAAGTTTGAATTAGCATCAATTTATTTTGATTCCTATGTCTGCTTCCATTTGAAGACACGTGAAGAACCTGTCTATAGTTGTCTGTCGCTTTCGGCATTAAACATTTGGAGAGCCTCCTCAGCTGGCACTTGGTCAAACTTTTTGGGATTATCCCACCGTTGAACCTCACCGGAACCCAAGATCATGTAAGCTATACATTTAATTATATAAGCAGCGAAAACCATCCAAAACACAAGGCGCCATTCGGAAAGCAGTGACTAAAAAGATTAAATGTATTCAGAAAAAAACGTTGCACGTGTGCGCTGAAGTCGCATACATTTGGTGTGAGAAAGCCGATTAGGACCGGTGCCACGATGCTTGTGATTGCTCCCAATCCATTGTACAGAGCAGTGATGACGCCGTTGTGATTTGGGCTCAAGTCCAACTGGTTCAAATGCAAACTCACCAGCACGAAACCGTATCCCGCGGTAGAAATCATAAAGCAAATGACAGCCAGTATGGCATTGCAGCCGGCAAACACACCATTCAAAATGCATGCTGGGGGTAAATGTAACAAGTGATCGGCGGCTGAACGAAAGGTACCAGCTTACACAGAAAAACCATAAGCTTTCGTGTGTTGGTGATGTTAAGCCTTTGGGTAGAAATCAACCAGTCACTGAGGTATCCAACGATCATCGAAATTGTCATGCTGCATACGTAAGGTAGGCCCGAAACCGAATACAGGCCATTGTCTTTGATCGATATATGCAACACGTCGTGCAAATATTTCGGAAGGTCAATCGAGAGAACCGAATATCCGATATCATGACACACCTAAGACATGGAACGAATGATAAGAAGTAAGAACCAAGTTCTCGGTCAAAGGTGACCTACTCACGCAAGCAATGGTCAGGCCGATCACGGGCCCACTAGTAAGAATGTCACGCCAAGGCGTGGCATCTCCATTTTTGGTGCCGGCAACTGGTCCTACTTCTTTGAGGAGAAAGTCTCTCTCCGCCTCGCTGATGAATGGGTGACCCGCCGGAGTATCTGCGCAAAGGACATAGAAAGGAACACACCATATGATCGCTATAAATCCGAAGATATAGAAAACGGAATGCCACCCCTCCACGTAATATAGCAGCAAACCCGAAAAATAGTTGCCACCGATCAGTCCCACCTGTGAATAAAATCAATGTTCGAAGATTTCCAAAAAACCTTCATGTACTTTTACCGAAGATCCGATGTGAACGAAAGCTCCAATAGTCCCTCACTCACACGCAGGAATCCATACAGCCAGAAGCGGATAAATCGATGGGTACAGAGGTCCTTGGAATGTACCCATCATGAACCGGAAGGCAATCAATGCGTAGGCACCACCTGAAAGACAAAGGCAAGTAATTAGTACTTGGAACAAATCAAAAACAATTAACTCACCCAGTCCGACGGCAAGCGGCGTGGCCAACGATAAAATTGCGCTTACGAAAATACCAATAAGCAAAACGAGTTTTGGCCCAAACTTTTTCAATAGTAGAGGCACCGGCAGATGCGAGATGCAATAGCCCCAGAAATATGCCGACAGAATGATGCCTTGGAGCTCTTGCGGCCAATCAAAAAATTCCGCTGTGACTTCGCGAGTTGAAACATTCCTGGCCAAAGCTTGCTTCGGCATCGGACATGTCGATTCGAATGACATTTTTTTGTTTTCGAGTCTTGGTAAGGAAGTAATTTTCGTGATCGCAATCGGCAAAGTGGTCCGGACCAAGAACGAAGCACAGAGCCCCGCAAATGTCATCAAGGCGAGAACGAATCGTTGGTGCACTGAAACTTGAGCTCTTGTTGAAAGATTTTTCAGTAATCTTGAGCCAAACTCACCCTTTTCCACTAATTACAATGGAGTTTTACGAATACGAGATTGTCAGGTACATTTCCGCGGAAACTCGAAAATTGGGGTCGATAAAACTATTATGCCATTAATTAGTATCCAATTGGGTTCAGCGATTGCGCATAGTCCGGCAATTGGGGTCGGCTCCAGTGAATTGGGGTCGCCTCCCCAAGTTTTGCGAAATTTCCCAAATTTTCATTTTTTTTTTCTATTTCGTTTTTCGAAAAACGGCTAATGCCAATAATTAGTATCCAATTGGGTTCACTGAAACTGACAAAAAAAAGAGAAAAAAAAATGAAATGGGGCTTGGGGAGCCGACCCCAAAATGTTTTTCGTGACCTTTGACCCCAAGTGAGCACGCCATTAATTAGTATCCAATTGGGTTCACTGAAACTGACAAAAACATTTGGGGGTCTCAGTTGGAAAACATGGAGGCTTTCGATGCCCCCCCACATTTGCACCGAGCCTCTCAAGGGACGAATGACCAAAATTGTGTTGATCCATTTTCTTCGCATTTTCCGAAAAACGGCTGATGCCAATTGGGTTCAGCTATCGCGCGTAATCCGGCAATTGGGGTCAGCTCCAGTGAATTGGGGTCGCCTCCCCAAGCTTTGAAATATCATTTTCGAAAAAAACAAAAAAATTTCTTTGCGTTTTCCGAGAAACGGTTAATGCCAATAATTAGTATACAATTGGGTTCACTGAAACTGATAAAAACATTTGGCATCGCTGAATGGCAGCTGAGTCCGTCGGAGAAAGTGAGAAAATTGGCGCGATTTCTTGGGTCGAGGAGGGAGATTTCATGAGATTAAGACCACGAATCGACTCAGAACCAAGAACCACGTCCATTTCCGTAGACTAGAGGTCCGTAGCTTTCATTTGGTACCAAGGTCGACCAATTCGGTGTTTTTTTCGCGAGTCAATTCATCTTTAGCTACATCAGAATGATTTTTCTCCAGCTTGGGTGAAAATTTCAGAACGCTAACTATTATCGTCTCCTCAAAAAGCCCGAT
>JANSTV010064829.1:0-41413 GCA_027564135.1 Lestremia cinerea
TAGAAAGCCAAACACGAAACGACTTAATTATTTGATTTGATAATCTCGTGTGAATGGCGTCTGTGTGAGGTGAGTCGCGTCGCGTCGACAAAGTGAAAATGAATGCGATGGCTATCATTCTTGACGATTCGATTGTGGAATTGAAAATTGTCGATTGATTTGAATGGGTGACGGACGAGTGGGCGAGATGTCTGTGAGGCGCTTTGCAGGTGGCCATTGTCGCCAATTTCAACCGATTTTTTTTTTCCTGTCGACGGACGGCCAAGTCTTTGATGATGAAATACCTTTCAGACCGAATCGGGAAGAACTTTTGCATTGCATGAAAACAATCGCTCATTCATCTGCCAGCATCGACATCCAACTGGAAAAAGCACCTGCAATTTTATTGTGTTTCAAAAATGAGCAGCCTTTGCGGAAATGGCACCGTTGAATGCTGATGCCGAATATGACTGTTTGGCAAAAGAGCCGACGCATCAGTCAAACAATGCCGACAAGACATTTTATTTGTTTCTTCCTTTCGTTTACCCATTCGGTCTAACGGTAAAACTCGGTTGATTATCATTATTCCATTTAATTGAAACGTTATGCAATTGCGATACTGCAATGCACTTTTGTGGAGAATGGCAATCCCATATGCTAATTGCCATGAAAGTATCCAATTTGGAGCGATGTCTGGAAATGTGTGTTACACACACAGAATTGAAAAATAATAAAAGAAAAAAAAAATATTATGAATGACGCGACCGACAACCGGCCATAATCGATTCGGTTAGGCCATTCGGATTGGGTGCTGGGTGAATGGTTTTCTTGGAAAGGTTCGGTGTGAAGGGGTGCATTGGATCGGACGCATATCAAATTGAACGGGAAAATCATAATCTACTCGATTTTTCGAAAATTATCCGTTAATTTCGTCCAGTTTGATGTCGAAAGGAAATTATCGCAGAAAATAAACAAACAAAAGAAAGAAACGAAACGAAAGAAAAAAAAAATCGCGAAAAAATATCGGTTTTATGACGAGACGATTATAGACGTCATTGCATCGAACGTAACAATAATTACGGTTGGTTGTGTGGCCGCGACGGCAATGCATCAACTTGAGAATGCAATGAAACTGGGATTGAGAGGGGCCACTTATATATAGACAGCCAGTTAGGGTTTTCTTTATCATTCAACTGTGAGTGCGTCGTTTGTTCATTTGAAATCTTGTTGGTTCGTCGCAATGTGGAATTTATTCGTAAGTTGGTGGAGTTTAGTGCATTTTTAGTTGTCGGCAATTTGATTGCAACGAGTTGTTTGCTTTTCGATAGATTTGGTGTTCGTTGTTTGGATTAGCCTTCGGTGGGGTTATCCATGATCATCATGAGGAGCCGCTGGAGTCGGAGACGGATCATCATCTGAAGATCGAACATGAGCATGCCACCTCGCATCAGAGTTTTAAAGTTCATCATTTCCATGCGGTGCCGGTTTATGTGAAGAAGGAAGATCAACATTACCTGAAGAAGCCCATCGAAGTCGGAGGGCTCAAACACAAACTGAAGGTTTGTTGAGAGTTTGGCGGTTGGAGTGAAGAGTGGTTTGTGACTTTTCTTTCGTTTCTTGGCAGGTTCTTCATCCCAAAACCGAACATTCCCACAGTCATGGTTTGACATTGGAGAATCACACGGAGGAGAAGAGCCACGTTCTTGGCGGCTACGAACACTACGGTGCTGGCTCTGAACCTAGTCACCATTACAAGGCTATTGAGACGGAGGAAGGAGATGGAGAAGGACTTAGTCATCACCAATTTCAGGATATAAACGTGCATCATGGTCTCGTGGAAGAACAACAAGAGTATTGAAATTGACTTGGAATGATGTATTATGTATTTTAGAAAAATAAATTCTTTTTTTTTTAACAAATCAAATGAAAGTCAATTGTTTTGAATGGGAAAAATCAGAGAAACTCTCTTCAAACTCTTTCAACGAACAAGTTTCCGAAGGAAACCGTCTCAATTTTGAATCTCATTGATTTGGTCGTTGAACGCACTCTTCACAGATCCAACCATAATTTTATAGCACCATAACATATGTGGTGAATTCCGATGACATTCTCTCATTATGTTCGGTGACATAAAAACGTGAAATTCTTCGACTTTTTTCAAATTGATTATGAAAAAACTCACAAATTTTCATAAAATTGCAATCAGTTGGTAAGAAATACGAATATTTCGCAATTCAATCATAGATCAATCGATGTCAAGTCATTTCTGTCGAAAAAATCGTTTTTGACATCGATCACTGCCGAAACATTTTGGGGTTATGATTCGACAAGCAAACCCCAATATTTGTTTGATCCAAAATCGATTTTCACCGGAATGACCTTCATTGCCTCTCCTCGGTCAAGGATATGGCATCCTTCGATCCAGACAATCAACTAACATCCTTCATCCATTTCAGGACCTTTCTCACCATTGGCGGAGTGAGCTTATTTGTCGCATCCAAGAACTCAATCGACCAGAAGCGCATCCAAAACCTGAAAATCCGTCAGCGAATGAGAGATTCCAACAAAGGCGACTACGAATCACAATCCAGTCAATAAGTCAACAACCATTTGGTGTCCACAAACCACGACTCATTAGCAGAAATGGCACAAAACATTAGCGCCGCCGATCAAGCAAAGTTGCAGATGATGCAAGACATGGAAATCGAAATGATGTCCGATTTGTACAATCGCATGACGTCGGCCTGTCATCGCAAGTGTATTCCACCAAAGTACAACGAGTCCGATTTGGGCAAAGGGGAGTCTGTGTGTTTGGACCGATGTGTTGCCAAATATTTGGACATTCACGAACGCATCGGCAAGAAATTGACCGCTATGTCCATGCAGGACGAAGACCTTCTGAAAAAGATGAATGGTTGATCTGTTCGATGGCATTAATTAGATTGGTGTTTGTAGATAACTTTAAGACTTAGATGTCGACCGTGAATAAATGATTATGTTCCGCTGATGTTCAAACGATTATGTTTTATTTCTTTTGTGGGGTGGGAATGGGCTGTCAAGCGAAATGCTACTTGGGACACCACAGTCACATGATACTCACCACAATACGTAAATGACATTGACAAATTCACCACAATCATCTTTATAACATACAAAGTCATTTTTTCCTTCTTTCGCGAAGACAAAACCGAAAAAAAATTATTCTCAAAATTTTCATTTGTTCAACAATCGCCGTCAATTGGAATTCAATCGAGTGGTAATTGACCGAGATGCCTGCAGAAGGGTCAATGGAACAGTGACGACACCAGCATTGTTGCGGATAAAGTCGACAAAGCGTAAGACTGTGCTCACAAACGGGGAGCCCTGAACAACACAAGAATAAACTAGAATGAATTTTTGACAGAATCCATCGACAAATCAAATAAATCTTTCAAAAATTGTGAAGAAGAAGAAAGTTGATCATTGATCATCGTCGAAATGTCTGAGAATGGAAAATTTCATGAAAACTCACCGACATTAACGTCGAATGTTGCATTCATCGACGATGGAAACTCCCAAACGATTGCAAAGAAGAAATTGAAAAAGAAAAATAAGTCGAAAATAACCTCAACGACGACAATCACTGAACCAACAAGCGATGCTTTGATGAACGAATGCGATGCACAAGACGATATACGGAATGTTGGGGAGGAGCTGTTGAAACGTCTGCAATTGAATGGCGATAAATCAATTGCGGGCGGAGGAGGCTCACAGCGAATTGATAAGTCAACGAAAGCTGCCAAAGTCCGAGACACGAAAAACATGAACAACAACAATTGTAAACAGTCAAATCATGTGCTGGGCGACAAGACGATTCGATGCAACGGGGCCCATCACAAGAGAGAGACGGACGTCGACTCGAATTTATGCGAGAATTTTGGGAGTTCGGAAGCAACGAGGAATTCAGCGGGGCCAGTCACATCCTCGAGCCCATCCGTAGCATCATCGAGTCAATTGCCTGCTGAAGCACCCAGTGACGGTGACTCATCGGGCAAGCCGGTGATAACCTTCAGAGAATATGAGAATGAATTGCAGATGCCCGACATCATGCGAGTCATCCAGAAGGAGCTCTCTGAACCGTATTCAATATACACGTATCGATATTTCATTCACAATTGGCCCGGACTGTGCTTTTTGGCGATGGACGGAGACTACTGTGTCGGAGCGATTGTTTGTAAATTGGATGTTCATCGGCAAGTTATCAAACGGGGATACATTGCAATGTTGGCGGTCGACAAGGACTATCGCAAATTGAAAGTCGGAACGACTCTTGTACAGAAAGCCATTCAGGTATGGTGGAGCTGACGGAAGATTGTGCGGTCTCGCATTTCCGCTAACACCCTCTCATTGTTCCATCTTTTGCAGGCAATGCTGGCATATCAGGCCGATGAGGTCGTTCTCGAAACGGAAATAACGAATATTCCAGCGCTAAGGCTCTACGAAAATTTAGGTTTTGTACGCGACAAACGATTATTCGACTACTATTTGAATGGCGTCGATGCACTTAGGCTAAAGTTGTGGTTCAAATGATGTTTGAGTTGAGCTTTCATTCAAATCTTGCTTTTCCTCTTCTTTTCCTCATGATTTTGTTGGGATTTTTTTTCACCAATTTTCCTTTCTCGTTTATTCTCCTTCTGTTTCCTTTTTGATTCAAATGTGATGTTGTTCCTTTTCGCATCAAAGTTAGTCCAAGATATTTTCCTTCGATCGCAATTTCGTTGTTTTTATTTAATTTAATAATAATATTTATCCGGATTTTTCTTCGTTTTTTATAATGATGATTATCTAAGTGATTTCTTTTGTTCTTGAATTAACCGCCGATCACAGTGTACAGTTGTCATGGTGTGGCCAGGTGATGGGCACGCGATGACGTTAACGACGATGACGAGGCATAACATTAATTATAGAAGTGAAAATATTTGTAAAAAAAAAACATCAGTCTTATTTGGTTAGAAGTTGTGTTAAGTTGGTTCGGAAAAGAAGCTTTGGCTTTGGTGTGGCAGTCGGGTGGAAGGAGAGGGAGAGGATTCTTGGGTCCGGAAGAAGTGTCTATGGAGTCCTCGCTGAAGGAAGATACTTTTCTAGTCACTGCTGACACTTGCCTCTGTCATTCTTAGGTGGTTTTGGGCCGCCTAGTTCGGGAGGCTTTGACACCTTCTGAAGGGGTTCCCTTTCAATCGCGCCCAAGTTACATCTCACTGTTGATTCAAGTTCAGCTCGCATGAAATTGATTGTTGGAGCTCGAAATGGCCACCTCGATGATTCTCAGTGTCCGTCTGGAAGCCATCAAAGCACAGAGCAACCCATTTGATAGTTGAATGGGCACCAATCAGACGCTCCGGAGAATCCCCTCCCAGCCTGGAGTGCTGTCCGAGTTCAAAGAGCTCAAAACCAAACAGCTGATTTTCCTCTTCGATAACAATCGATTGTTGTATTTTTTATTTAATTTTGTTTTAACAAATTTCAAATGCACTTTTTCACTCCATTCGATTTGCCCAAGTGACAAAACGAAATGTTAAAATGATCACCGCGACATGGTGAGCTCGAATGCTTGCCCAAACAAAGCACATAAAACACAAATGCCAAATGACAAAAAAAAAAATTATGAAAATAAAAATTTTAATTTAGAAAAAATTCTTGATGAATGCCTTTCATTAGCGTCCGCAAGGCTCGAATTCCATGACGAGAGACCGATAGCGCTTCGAAATGGTGGGGGAGAGTTGGCAGACGGTTCCACCGCCGCGCAATTTTTGATGTTGCTGCAAAGGAGACAAGGTGGGTGAGGGGTTTGCTTGATAGAAAAGCGACGAGGACTTACAGCACGGTTGATGTCACCCACACAGACCCACTTGGAGTTGGCATCGGCAACGGTCCACTTGGAATGGTCTTCGGTGGTCAAGAACTCCAGGTCCGCATTGATTTTCACCTTTGAAACATTCCATACGCTGGAAAAAGGTGCATTGTTTTAGCTCAGTGATTTTGGATGGGTTCGAAAGACCCACCTGAATGGCCGCGTGCAGTTGGACGGTAGATTTCCGGGTCCATGACGCCAAGTCTCCACATAGAGGCTGGCATTCAAATACGGCGCAACGAAATCCTCATACAAATCCTTCTCGAACTTCCCGTTCTTGGCAAACACCTTGAACGGCACTCCATCCCTGGATGTAATGATTTCCTCATTCCAAAATGGCGGATTCACAACACTTCCATGATCGATGAGTTTCGCGAAGCTCGGATACAAATCGCGCAATTCCTTTGAGATTTTCGAAACGTACATTTGGGGCTCGTTGAAAATCAGCTGTTTTCCCACAACATCCACTTGATTCGCGAGCAAGGAAATGCATAGAAAACTCTGGCCGAAAAGAGTTCCTGTTTCAGGATAGAAATATCCTTTGGGATCATCGACAACGTTGGGATACAATGGAACTGAATGCACCACCCAAAAGCCACTGTGTTTGTCGGCAACGAATACGCCTTTGGTGTGTCCTTTCTTCAAATTGGGCCTCACCGTGGGCGGTTCGTCATTGTAGGCCACCACAAGCCGATCGTCTGAAGAGACATACGCTTGGGCCATTGTCCGTCCGGCGATGCCCTCCGAATCATTCATTGTCTTTTCCGACAGTGTCCATTCCGATGTCGGTGAACTCGACGAGATGTACGCATACAGCAAGCCCTTTGTGTGATGTTTCTCGCCAAAGCGTCCCGGCAATTTGTACAAGTAAATCCTGGAAGATGAATGTCAAATTGACCCACAAGCGAACGAACGCCAGCGTCACTTACCAATCAACGATGTTCCCATTCTCATCTTTGCAGCCGATTTCATCATTTGCAAACACCCAAGTCGACCCGGCCACAATGCACAGCACAATCACCCAACGAAACCCCAACATTTCTTTCAATTTATTTGCCGAAAAACAAATGCTTTCTCAAATCGACAACACAGCACTAGTTCTCTAAAGACACTGAGCGCTGTTAACTCGCTCGAATGAACCGATCGACGGTTCTTTGTTCTCATTCGGAAAATGGTGTAACATCAGCACGAATAGCTAATACACATGCGCACAGTCGTCCTCTCTTTCGTTTCGGTCTAATCGCAGGACAATCGTTGCCGCATGTTCCGAATGCAGGTACTGCGACGCATCAAGAAAAACGATGTTTGATTTTCTGTCTCGGCCAACGCGGACCACTCACCGTGTGTGGGGGAGACAACAGCACTGTGCGTTGACTTGAACTGCCATTCAAAACAATCCACTGATCACAGCAATCACTAGAGTCACGAGAGGACCTTTGGCCCATCGGCATGCTCATGTGTTTGTCAACTGATTGAACAATAACTCGAAATAATCGCAAAGACATTTTGAACAATTTCTGCTGAAATTACATTTTTATTCTCGAACAACAACTCGAACGCAAATGCGTCAATCAGAATTGAATTTTAACGGGTGCACATTTGGTTTTCGGACAGCAATCTGGATAGTTTTTACTTTTGTCCAATGGCAGTCGTTCACAGCCGTCTAGTGGTGGACGAGTTTCGCATCTGGAAGAGAACTGGTCAATCAAACAATCCGACTAGCTTTCGCCAGCAACCATACCCGGTTCGTAGAAATCCAAAATTCGCTTCACATCGCACTTTTTGACAGCGTTCATTATCGCTGTAGAGCTCGCCGACGTTGAAAGCGCGATTTTTCTCGCTAGACCAACACCTTCCGGGATGATCTGTATAAGAAGGATGTTAGCCTGGGCTGCAAGCAAGTTAGCAAGTTATTCACCTGGATGGGTGGTTGGTGGGTCGCGTTCAGTTGGCTTCAAAGCCGATCCCAGCAGCGCACCGCACAGCACGAGGAAAACGATGAGTTTCTTTGAAGACATTTCAACGGAATGATCGACTCTGGTGAATTCTATCTGATGTTTGATCAGTCAACGCAAATCGTTTGGGGTCAAAAAGTGAACGAGATTACGTTAACTATCGCACTCAGCTCGTTGTGAGCAAGTGTTGGGAATTGAATGTAGTGCATGTGACTCAGACCCACTCCCACTTCAACGCACTCGGTCAAGCAGCATCGATTCTATTCCATTCAACTGGCCGCGATTTCTCTCACATCGCCGTTAGATCAGCTACGATTCTGCGCAATAATGCCAACGAACCGGTTCGTGTGGTTGGGTCTGGTCATGAATATTTGTCAAGGTCTCGCGGCGTCAATCAAACCCATCAAGTTCACACTCATCTTGAGTCATATGATTGTTCGACTCGGAATTGAGTGAAAGAGAAAAAATTATTTTAGCTTTTAATGTTATTTATTATTTAAAAACATCAAATCTGTCTGCTCCTTAGTCTTTGCATACAATCTTTGGGCAACAATCTGGGAATGATTTCGCATAGTCGTACTCTCCACGGAAGCATCCTGATGTGGGATTAGGTTGACCTGGTGGGCAACTGAGGAAGAGAATTGCATGAATTTCAAGTCTGGAGAGACTGTCTGGTTCGACTTACTCAAATTCCTCCCAGCCGGCGGCGCCTTGACAAATCTTCCTTCGGCATTGGTTCGGTGCAACGTACTCTTGACCTTTCTCGAAAAACTCACCGAAATGCTCGCATTTTTCGGCATTTTCGCTACCATTGCACTGGGCTAACAGCACCACGCACAAAACTAACAAACCCAAAACCACTTTCATTTTGATGAATTTCGCTCAAAGACACTTCGCTTCAGAATGATGTTCTGGGCGATCTGTCGGCGATATTTATACCGGCGGATGACCCACAACTATCCATTTCGTTCGCTACCCAGTGCCATCATTCCGGTTATCAAATTAGTACTGGTTTATCACGTCTCAGAGCGTTATGCAAGAGTGTTTTCAACGAGCGCGAAATTATCAAGGTCGCCGTCAAGAGGTCAAACTAGAAGTTAACTTTTTTGTTTGTCGATCGTTTGCTTTGTTTGTCAAATGTTTGCCATTTGATCATTCAGTTTTGTGCTGATTCTCCAATGTCTTTGTTCTGGGAATTTAGCTTGATCACCTCATTAAATTTCCACCAGTCTAGTCATACCGGTCGTTTATGTTATTGCTTTGTTCTAATGGAAGAAGCCACTAGATTGCCACTAGTCACTTGCGCGCTAAGGCGACGATCGAAATGAAAAATCAAGCAAAACTTTCATTTTCAAACAATTTTATTGATCAAACTCTGATGTTCAGACTAATCCATTCGAAAGCTATTCCTCTGCTGGTTCTTCGACTGGAGCGTCACCAGCCAACTCAACCTTGCACTCAACCTGTGAACAGCAATCTGGGAAGCTCTTCGTTAGGTCTGGGTCGATGATCGAACATCCCGCAGTGATCAAAGGAGCTGGACAACTGCACAAAACAAAAACCAAATCAGTCTCTGGTCGAAAGGATTCGAATCGAATCAGACTCACTGCAAGTAGTTGAATTCTCCGCCGTGTTCGCAGGTGATTTTCGAGCAACTGTTTGGCGGTGAAAAGACCTCTCCAACCTCGAATTCCTTTTCGAATTCATCCGAGTAGCACTGATCAATAATGCCGGCCAAACTGCCAGCAGCTTCATCTATTTCTATGACTTCGCCATCCTCACAACGAGCCACGTTTACCAAACACAAAGCCAACACTCCGAATATCACTTTTGAATACATTTTGATGGAGATCACCGATTGCGAATTGTCTACAAAATAATGCTGCGATTGATGGCTCTTCGATATTTATATCAGCGCAGCAGCGTCGCCGATGAACCAGTGCCATCATACCGGTTATTGTTTACGATCGCTTTACTGATCTTTTGCCCGATCGGCACAGACAACAAGAGCGCCGAATTGTCATCTTGAGAGGTGTTGGTTGGAGAATGCAAAAGTGATCGTGAGCGTTTGTCAAGGCCAGATTCGTTGAAAGTGATCCGTTTGGCGACTTCAAGTGGTTATTGGGCTGGGGAGATGAACTGACTCCAATTTGATTCGTATTTCAGGCAGAGATGTCAGTGCTGGTTTCGTTGTGCTGAGGCAAAGCTCAGTTCTTCATGAGAATCAGATGCGGCAATGAATCGAATGCGCTTATCTTCTTCAAAGCAAGCTTTCATATCGTGCATTTACATAGTCAGTCAACCTTGTTGGATCGAAAGCCGATCTTGAAAGTTTGATTAGGTCAGCCAGCAATCGATTTTAAATGCAAAATCGTCAGTGCTTTTGGGCATTGATTGAAATCGCTTGAAATGTAAGAAAATTCTACAAATTCATTAGAAAATCTGGAAAGCCACCTTATTCTCAGCCGTCCAACGGCGAAACAATGGCTCACTTCCGAACCAAATAAAAGAGACAAACGCTTCAAATAAATTGCTTATCAAATTCATCAAATTTATTTCATAATCGCAAGAAAATTTGTTTCACATTAGAACCGAAGGGGCTATCAATCCTGCGGGCACTCAAGCTTCGGGCAACAATGCGGGAATTCCTTCGAATAATCGTATGCTGAGCGAACACATCCTGAATCTGGATGTGGCAGTCCAACTGGGCAACTGAGGAAGAAAATTCCGATCAATTTGTTGTCGTGACGGGCTTTCGAATTTGACTTACGGAATATCCGCCTCGCATTTGCCAGCTTCCTCGCTTCCATTGCACTGGGCCAGCAGCACCACGCACAAAACTAACAGTCCCAAAACCACTTTCATTTTGCTGAAATTCACTCAAAGATACTTCGATCCGGATTGATGCTTCGGAAGATCTGTGCGCGATATTTATACCGGCGGATGGCCCACAACTAGCGCTGACTTAATGGACCGCTAACCAGTGCTATCATTCCGGTTATCGAATCACCACTGGATTTTGACGTCGATGATTACGTAAGAGTGTTTCTAATGAGCGCGAAATGATCAAGGTCGCCCCCAAGAGGTCAAACTGGAAGTTAATGTTTTTGTTTACTAATCATTCTGCAGTTGATGATGAATTCTCCATGATTCAGATTCTCGTCGTCGATCTTTCGTCTTTTTCATCGACGAGAAAAAAGATACTCCTTTGAGCAAAGTGCCATCGACGAGCAAACAGCAGTCATACGCGAGGTCAGTCCGTCTGCTGAACCCACAAATTGAGACATTTAAATCGGATCAGTGAATCAAAATCTCGGTTATTTTCTCGTACTTCGTTCTGGGTCTCCTGGCTTCGCTGAAAAGCACTCATCAAATTTCGGTCGTCTGGGCGAAAATCATAAATCAAACTCACTGGAAGCACCAAACGCATCCAAATGGCGTCAATGAAACATCATCGTGCCGCCAGCTTGTCTCGACCGATGAAAAAAAATTCAAATTTTTCGAATCGAAAAAACTACAACTTTTTTGAAAAGCAAAAAATACAAATTTTTCGAAATAAAAACAACTTTATTTGCCGGTTTACAATCGTCTATAAAAAAAAAATAATAATAATCAAGAATCCTCAATTTTACGCTACGTTTTTTTGAATAAATTTGAAAAATCCAACGGGCCAGCTTTTCGAGCATTTCGCTGAGGTGGCGCTTCAAATGACAGCTTTTTGGCTCGTGTCGTAACTGACATTGGTTGTTTTGCTTTCGTCCGAGACTTATCTGTTGCAGTCGCTTTACGAGCATTTCGCTTAAACGAGTTCTCTGTTGGTCGTATTGGTGACTCCGTCACTCGCTTTGTCGGTGGTTCAATTTGATCCGCCAAACCGAATAAATCGGCCATGTTGATTTTCGGCGAACTGAAACTCATCTTCGAATCTCGGATAAAGAGCGGAATCAAACCCCATGCGCTCTCAGTCTGACTTGCTTTCGAATTCTCCAGTTCGACCTCCAATTTCCAAACGGCTTCGCGAATTTCCGACTGGAATTTCCGCTGTTCGGAGATATTCACATTCCGACTAACATTCAGATCCGTTTCCAACGGATTGACAATGTACATTGCCGAAGCGCTGGGCTTCGGAATGACGATCGCATGTCGGATACAAAACGCTTTTTCAAAATTGACCGAGGAGTAAAATTGCAAGAACTGCAACAGCAATTCGGCGAGGGAATCCTCGTTGGTAACTTGAAATTCGAAATTCGTCAAATCCCTCAGGAACGAGCAGTCGATGTCTTCAATCTTTCGTAAATCTTCTGGTCGCGCAGCCGCAATCAACTTGTTCATCGGAGGAAGAATTGGCTTGGGCAGTTGTTGCAGGAAGAAAATAACGAGGCACGTCAGAGAGAAATTTGTGATCCACGGGCCAGGATTTGGATTCGTCACGCCCACTGTCTGAGCCCATCGCCGTACAGCGAACACCAACGGTCGAACTCTCTCATCGATTTGGGTGAATATGTACATCAGCTCCGACATGTAGACGCCCGACCTGCAGGTCAAGTGGAATGGAATTAGTATCAGATTCTCAGAGATCCTTCGGCCACACTCACAAATTATTCAGCGAGAGATCCACCTCCAGATTGAGATATCGTTGATTGTACTTGATAATCGGCACTCTGGCATGGAGAATCTTCCTCACGTCGGCCACTCCCGGCAAAAATGTCCTCATAATGTCTGCGATGACATCCATCTCTATCTGCGTCTGTCGGCGATTGTTTGCACTGGTTTCCTTCTGATGAAACACCAATCGCTGCTTTGGATCCACATCTTTCTCTTTGTTCAGTTCGAGAATCATGTCCAAATCGGATGCGATTCGTCCAAAGCCATTGACCGACGAGCCGAAGGGATGCACCTCAATGTTCGGGAATAATGCGACTAACGATTGCTCGATTTGTCGAGTGGCAATGTAGCGCAAGCGAGTTCCCAATTCATCAAGGCCCATCGTTTTCAACAGCACTTTGATTTGCATGTTCACTGAGTTGGCTTCGCGAAGTCGTGTCTTCAGAACGTCATCACCGTTATTGAATCCGTGATCGGTGTGAAGCGGTACGTCTGGCTCGCCAGAGACTTTCTCTTCCGAAGATCCGGCGCGAAACCACAAATAGCGACTTTGCACGGGAACACCTTGGTCGACGAACGTGCTCGAACTGATTGCCCGATTTGCTGATTCATTCTCATCGAACTCCAGCAGAATGAAGTGCTCCGTTTTGCCGGTTTGAATCGCCGTGTTGTAGTAGAAGCTCTTTTCTATCGTCCCGAACCGCTTGCAGTGGTGATAGAGTTCAGCGTAGGAATTCACGGAATTCACCTGAACCAATATACTTCTATCAGCTTCCAGACGCCTCCGAGCGTATGTGCTTTGAAATGTTTCAAAAGCCGCTGGAAAAGATTCTGTCTCAATTTGATTGCATCATGCTTGTGATGGGTTCGATGTCAAAATGATTATACCTTTTTCTGGCGCTACATGGACGCTACGGATGTGATCCAAAGCTGTCAACGATTTGCTTCGCATCGAATTGGGACCATTTCTTAAGATTCCCCGGACCACGCACAGCGATTGAAACATTTCGATGCCTACGGAATTGCCATCAATGTTTTGGGTTAAGATGTTATATGCAGGTTGGATATGGGTGCGTTCCGATGGTGAGGTATATTCACCACAGCGGAGCTGTCAAAATTATGTTTTGCTGATTTTCTTTGGATTTTTGGAGTTTTTTTTCTTTGAAGTCCTCGCTTGGAGTTTCCCTTTGGAGATTAAACATTATTCAATTCAATTTGAATCCCGGAAGATCCTTGAAAATTACCTAGAAATTGGGTCTATCAGCTTCGTGCCATAACCATAATATTATGGTGAGTATCAGGAACGTACCCATCGACTGTCTTTCAGACATTGACATTTCAGTGTTTATAAGTTGACATTGTCGGGCACGTGCGTTCGGAACGGTTTCGGTAAAGTGAAATAAAACAAGTATTTTTCGAAAGAATCCAGCGGTGAAAATGAAGGATAAGCCAAAAAAGTCAACTGAGGGTCCAGCGCGGGATGCTGACGATGGCATTTTGCAAGATCCCCGTTTCGCGCATTTGGTGAGCGATCCGCGTTTCAAGAACATTCACAAATCGACGAAAAGCGTTAAAATCGACCAGCGCTTCAAGTCGATGTTCAAAGAAGATCGCTTCAAATTGAAATACACTGTTGACAAGTACGGTCGACGGGTCAACAAAACGACCGCCGATGACTTGGAGAAATACTACGACTTGAGTTCGGATGACGAGGCAGAGGAGAAGAAGAAGGAAGAAGCGGAATTGGTGAAGGAAGCCAATCAGAATGACGTCCTGGAGAGCGACGAGGACATATCGGCTGACATCAAGGAGAAGCTCAAGGATTTGGATGTGGATTACGCCCGTGGTGAAGTGCCATTGATGACCGATAGTTCGGATGATGAGTCGGATGAGGACGATGGAGAGGAAGAGTTGTTCATCGAACATGTTTGGGGTGAATTGGACAATGAAGCACCGCGCACCGAAGATTCCACTTCCCGATTGGCAGTCTGCAACATGGATTGGGATCGAATTCGAGCCTCGGATATCATGGTTTTGTGTAACTCGTTTTTGCCACCAGGCGGATCGATTCTGAATGTCACCATTTACCCTTCGGAGTTCGGAAAGGAACGGCTTGCTGAGGAGGAAGTGAAAGGTCCACAGGAGCTGACCGAAGTGAAACGGGGTGACGATGAAAGTGATTTCGGCTCGGAACCGGAAGCAGATGAGAATGAAGAGGGTGACGAATATCACATGGAGAAGCTTCGGCAGTATCAGCTGAATCGACTCAAGTATTTCTATGCGGTCATTGAGTGCAACAGCGTGTCGACAGCCGACAAATTGTACCAAGAATGCGATGGCTTGGAGTATGAGAGCACGGCCACCAAGCTGGATCTGCGATTCATCCCCGATGACATGACCTTTGAAGATGCACCCAAGGATCGCTGCGGCGAATTGCCGGATTTGGGAAAATACAAGCCACGATTGTTCACCACGACCGCATTGCAACAGGCCAAGGTAGAGCTCACGTGGGATGAGAATGATTTGGATCGGAAGGAGATGAATGAAAAGGTGACTTCTGGAAAACTTAATGACATTCCTGATCACGAGCTCAGGAAGTATGTCGCGTACAGCAGTGAGGAGGAAGAAGAAGAGGAAAAGGTCGACAATGATGACGACGATGACGAGGAGGAAGATGAAGAGGAGCCACAAGAAGTTCCAATCAAAAGGAAAAATTCGAAGAAAGGTTTCATCGAAGAAGACATCGCAGACTCGAGTGACGTTCAGAAAAAGCGAAAGCCGAAGAAAACCGACGGAATTTCCAAATACAAGAATTTGCTCAACGAAATCAACGAGAAGGAAGAGGAAAAGAAGAAAAATCGCATCGAAATGGAGTTCTCTTGGGGCATCGGAATGAGTGACAAGTCCAAAGTCGCCGAACCAGAGGCAAACGTCCCGGAGCTGACGCCATTCGAGAAGATAATCGAGAAAAAACGTGAGAAGAAAAGGGTTCACAAGGCAGAAATGAAGAAGCTGAAACGCGCTGAGCAAGGCAAAGACAACAAAGAAGACAAAGACAGCGAAGACAGTGACGATGACCTGCCCGATGGCATCGACATGAATGACCCATATTTCGCTGAGGAATTCGCCAACGGTGACTTTGAGCAGCCAAAAAGCAAGAAAGACAAGTCAAAGAAGAAAACCCGACGCGGCAATGCCAGCGACGAAGACAATGAAGAACAACGTCAAAAGGAATCCGAATTGGCTTTGCTGTTGGGCGACGATGACGAGAAAGCCCATTTCAGCTTGAAGAAAATTCAAGAGAACGAAAATGAAAGCAAAACCCGCAAACGAAAGAAGCAGCTGAAGCGAAAGGCGGATACCGCAGTTGAGAAGAAAATGGACGATGATTTCGATGTGAACGTCAATGACAATCGCTTCTCGGCGATTTACAACTCACATTTGTTCAGCATCGATCCCACGGACTCACATTTCAAGAAGACGAAGGGCATGGAGAAGCTCATTCACGAGAAGATCAAGCGAAAACCGCTGGACGGTGAGGTCAAGCCCATCGATGGTGCAGAGGTCAAGAGGCCGAGGAGAGATGTTGAGGCCAACATGCTGGTGAAAAGCATCAAACGGAAAGTTCAACAGAACGCCCGTTGAACGCAAGTACGCTTCAGTCTCTCAAAGCTAATGCATTTTTCATAATTCCCGTCAATTCCATCTTTCAGACAGCAAATAACCGCCTTCAAGTTCCGATTCCAGTCGACCCACAACAATTTACCTTCGATTCGTTTGCTTTTCTTTTGCATTCGATGGAATGAAACTGTTCATTCGGAAAAATGTGATTTGATTGGAGAATTTCAATAAATAATGAGAAACAAACAAAAAAAGCAAATATTTTCCTTAAAATGTCGTTTCTCATTTAATCCCGTCGTAATTGGCCTTCACGACCGCAACAGAACGAGACAATGTCGTGGTGGAGACAAGCCAACCGGGAGACACTCGAGCTTTAACAAGTGCGCCAGTTCTCTCCACGCGACAATACTCATGCATGACTTGACCCATTAACCCGCAACCCGACCAGACGATCCACTCGGACTCGAACGCCATCTCATTATCAACCAACGTCCATTTTTTGACCTTCGTCGACATTCCAAAACCCAAAAAAATACCAATCCCGAATGAGCTCTTCCCTCCCAGCAACTGCATAAATTCCGCAACTGCCATACCGTTCACACCAAAAACGTTCAATAAACATTCGAAAACGGAAAAAATCAATAATTAATCGCCGGAAAAATTAATAATCAAAAATCCGAATGCTCGCCTGAATGTTTATCCGCTTCGTGATAATTGAATTGATGAAAGTTCTCGCCGAATCCAGTGCTCATCAACCGGACGGTGTGAAAAAGTTCAATAATTTGTATCGAAACAAACAACTTCGCAGAGAATGTTTTTCTTTTGAGCTTTTTTTTTTTGTTTGAAAAAAAGAAAACAACCAAAAAAAAAAGCGAAAAGTAAAAAAACGTCGAAAACCTCGAAAAAACATCGAATAACTTATTCATAACAATAATGAAACGATGAGCCAAGAATAACAAGAAAGCAACTGGTGAATGCGTTGCGAGTCCAATTGTCGGATGATGTGTCGTTAGCGCGACGTGAACACTCACCATTGCGTCTGTGTACATGACGCGCGTTCGGCATCAATCACATTCACTTGTGGAGCTTTTTCTGCAGCGCATCGAGATGCTGAGTTCAGTAAGCATTCAGACACGGAGCGGATCAGACGAGCACACGCCTCCGTTGTGAATCATTTCGAACGTTTCTTCTCGTTAAATTCAACGCAGAGGTCGCTGAGCAAATAAGTCGGCGGCATTTTCGAACGCGCGCTTCATTGGAGACGTTTCGCCTGGAACTGATAGACGAATCTTATTAAAAAAAAAAATAATACAAAAAAAATATTAAATTATTTGAAGCAAACAAAAAGAAAATCAGCGAAAAAAAAAATTTCCGGGAAAAACAATTCTAATCAAACATTTGCTGAAGAAAAAAACCTTCACCGAGGAAAACGAGAAACGAAGCAGAAGGAAAAAGAAGAAGAAGTAGAAAAACGAAAGAGAATATCCTCGAATGAACAATAATCAAACGAATTGCTGAATGGTGGTTACTGTCATCGGTTGAGATATTGAAATCGTCAGCAATCAATCAATCAACGGTCCCGAAAAAATATTTCCTTTTTGTTTCGTCGTCCGTTGATAATGAGATAGCGTTGTGAAGCGTTTTTTGGTCGAAAAGAGTTGAACAAGTTGTGCGGATGAAAGTCAAGGAGACACGTGACGCCCTAACGAAGTGAAAGATAAACTGGACCGTAGAGGAGACTCGGTGAGGAAGTAGACCAGTCGGGGATCACATTGAGAAACGTCGGTTCGAGTTTGACCGACGTCACCTTCCTAACGCACCTACGCGTGTGTACCTGTGCATGTGTGTGTGCCGATTGAGTGGAAAAGTTTAAAAGTTTATTAAATTGTTATTACATGCGTTTTGGCCGTCGTCCCCCTCCCAATGGTGTGTTTTGCACTTGACGAGAAAGCATTCAGCCTCAGCGTGAAAGCCAATTGAATTGATGAACAAATAAAGGATTTTATTATTCAAACGAAAAGACAGTTAGTGAAAGGATTTGCGCGAATTTTGCTTTTGCTCGCGTGCTTCTTCTTTTATTCGTCAATTTGCAGTGTCGCGTCTTATTCTGAAACGGTTGTGCGCTCTTTGGTGAAAGAGGACCATCAACGGGTGCTGCGTTGAAATCCCAGAACGACACCCCAGACTGGTATTCGTTCCCTGCAAAGGTATTGTTGATGTTTTAAGTACCAAAATGTGTTCAAATAAACTTTTTCACTTTGAATTCTTTTTTGGCTTCGAAACGAGTTTCTTTCACTGGCATTTGTGATGGGAAGGCATTGCGCGAATAAAGGTTTTTATTTCGATTGAAATTTTTCCATATTTTTCGCCCTCCATCATTCAAGCACCCTCCACTGCATCAGCTTTCACCCTTCGGTGGCTGCAATCAATCGGAAATTTCCGAGCTGCTCGTCAATTGTGCGTGAGAGACGCTTTCATTCCCAGTCAATGCGAACGAGAGACATACACCGAATGACTGGTTGGTTAATTTAATTAAATCGCACCGTTTGATTTTGAATTTCGAATTGAGTTGAGTCGACTTGGAGAGGAGACGGTGTGTGAACACACACACACTTTTCAATTGGTTAAAGTGGCTAAACACAAACTATTTAACGAATCAAAGAGAGTTGTAAAATGGTTTAAGAGAGCTATAAAAGCATTTGCCAATTGCAATATACATTAGAACGGTCGATTCATTGTAGCGGTTCGTGTACGATGGATCGAATGCAGCCGTTCTGGTTGAATGGCGTTTGAGCGGTGCTGACCAAGCACATCCGCCACATTGGACGAGGATTTGTGTTTTTATCGGTAATGAGATTCGTCTCTCGTCCTTGCTTTCTCCGCGTTTTTTTTTTTTTACTTAATTTCGCCATCGAGATGCCAACCGGAGATAGCCTTGCCTTGAGATTACGGTCTGGGATTGAAATTAACGGTCATAAAATGTTTGTGATTAATTTCCACTGACGGCTCGTTTATGGCGAAGCGGAATCCAAGCCGAGTCCGAGCCGGAATGAGTCTCGTCGGAAGCATTGCCGGGGATGACAGCGTAATTACTTGAAACGATCAGTTACTTTGTGTGCGGTAATTGAGCTGGCGATAAGCTGCTGCCTCCGTGGATGCTCAACCGCAAACCTTTTCGCCCTTTTCGCCGCCAACAACAAAGGAATTTCGTAGATGAGATAACTCGCGGGATATTCTTAGGAGCAATTTAATTGATATCTCTCCCGCTAGTTCTGCTGTTGATCGACTGGCGGACGTGAGGCAAGTATTTGGTGGAAGGAGGCCTCGGCGTCAAAATAAAAATTCTTCTCGGCTTCGCCCCACAAGACATATCGACCTGTTGTTGGTGCGAATTCACAAAGGCTCGCCACTTTTCAGTCGATTGCTTCGCCAGAAACTTGATTATTTTCATCTTTTGTTGTTTCACAGACGCCTTTCACATTTCCTGTTTTGTTTGCTTCGCAAATCCAATATTTCAATTTTGCTTCGCCTTTTTTTGCTCTCCTTTTGAATTCAAAAAGTGAGGCGTTTGAAGACTGCTTGTGAAGGGCGGCATAGGGCAGCATGTGGATTCGATTTGATGAAAAAACACGTCGAGTAGAATGTCTTGAGTTTTTCTCTTATTTTTTTTTTTTTTAGTTCATTCTGGGGAAAATAGGCCAGCTTCGAGACGACGGCGATTTGGAAAAATGTGACAAATCCATGCCCACTGGCGTTTAATATTTGATTCTAGTCGATCGAGGATGGCAAGTGGTGAATATCAGCCACACACTCGCTTGACCCTTCGGAATAAATTTACACATTTTTTCCCTGTCTCCTCTATCTCTTTCTCTCTCTTTCTGTATCCCGTTCTCTCAAATCGTTCAAAGGAAAACCTATCCTTTTGTAAGTAGTTTAAGTTAATCGATTGTGAACGTTGTCTTGGCGTTCACCGCATCGGTCGAGGCTTAACCGAACCGCTTTCGTTGGAAATCTCATCGATTCCAAGATGAACTGTTTGGTTCTGAATATGGTCGTCAAGCGAGTTGGTCTCATCTCTTCACATTGTCCCTCCATAAGCCCTACAAAAAAGACAGCAACAATATTCGATTCCATTGCGAAATTCCGCCAGCAGATCATGCGGAATGCAAAACCACGACGCATTCCCAAAAACGATGTTTTGCAGAAAAACTTTTTCCGAAAACCAAAAATTTTCGGCGGAAAATCCAATGAGAAACTTTTCATGTTTTCCAAATTTCGAATATGCAGATAATTCACTGGTTTGCTAGTTGGAAGCTCGCACGGAATGACGGAGAAAACTTTTGCGGAAAACTCAATTATTTCACGACATGACAACGATTCCCATGCAATCGACACGTTTGGTGGATGTTTCATTGGAATCTCGGGAAAAACGGGCGCCGCAACACAATCGAAATTTTGATGAAATCGAAAACTTTTTTTGCAGTAAATCAGTTATCTGTCAGCGAATGCGAAACGTTCGTTTGGTTGGTGTTCGACTGAACACAGTGCGGCAATGAGCTCAACGCAAATGCAGAGCTTGTTGTTTTGGCCACAAGCGAGGATTTGTGTCACTATTTTTGGTTGGCGAATGAACGATGAACCACAATGGATATCTCATTCGAAATCGATTCGAAATCAGAACGACGTTCAAAATACATTCGGTCTTTGTGTTTCGCATGCGACATCAGAATTGGCGCGTGTGTCTGCTTGAACGTTTGTCTGGCTTGACACAGCATTACGAACACACTGTCTTGTTTTTGGTGGAGACATCTCTGCCCCTCTGCTCCCCCAGACAACATCAAACTAGTCACTTTGACGCGCTGACTCAATTACAATTATCGCATTGTATCAGATAACGCGTCATCGGCTGGTTATTACCGTCATTCCAGCGAAAGAGAAGAAAACGACGCCATTCAAAGACGGCTGCGATCTCAAAATTAACTTGAAAGTTAATTAGAAAATGTCTTGTTCGTTTACTGGAAATCACCCGCCCAACTGAAAGGCGCGACAACGTGACCGGAGATAAGGACACGGAAGGATGAAATGGTAATTCCATTTTGATCTTTCAATGTTGTCGAGCGTCAAACGAGAGGTGCGACAATGAAAGGCTTTTTCGCTCTTCAACCATTTCCAATCAGACGACCGTAGGCTTCGCAGGCTTTGGAGGCTTCGCAGGCGGATACAACATATTTGCATGTAAATATGTTTGAAAATATGAAAGCTGGAAAAATGGCGAGTGGGTTGAGGTGAAACCTCAAATAAATGTACGCCGGGGGGACCATTCAACTGATGGTCGCCATGGCAGTGTTACTCCACGACTCTGCTTCAGAGGCCAATACATCAATGCAATGACATTGATGCCATCCATTTAGAAATTTTCAAAGAGTAATTTCAATTTTTACCCTCACCCGGCCCAATGACGATGACGACGATGATGACGACGATGTCAAACACAAAATCGAATTACCTTGGCAAAAATTGGGTTTAATTTTCCATTTCACATTTCGACAACATGTCGTCATTAGGTTCATTAACCAAGTGTTTTCCAAGCAGATGCCATCAGACCCATCGGGATTTTTGTTTAATTTAATATTGACTTGAATGGCATCGGGGATCGATTGACAAACGACATTCCATTTGGTGAGATTCGTCTTTGTCGATTTCGGTCGCCATCATTCAGTCAGTCAGCTCGTTGTCGTTGTCGACATTGCTCTGATGAGCCATCGGTCATACGCAATTGTTCGATTCATCAACGCATCGCATGTGATTTTCGGTCGTTTGTTGAACCGAGATAGCCAGTGTCGGGTGGAAGGGGGAACGAAAGACCGATCGACCCATTATTCGACCGACCATCGATTCAATCGCGATGAAAGCTTTGCGTGATTTTTCTCGGAATGATAATCACGTATCGAAATGCCGTCGCACCGATTTCAACATGCCCGCCGTCCGATGCAAAAAAGAAAAAGCTTTTAGCATCTTTTGTTTCATCCTTGACGACAGACCATCTCCGATTACATTCCGAAACGATGGCATCAATTTTCGATTCATTTCGAAAAACGATTCAAACGAATCCAATTTCCCGCAAGGATTTCGTCATCGTTGCCATCGTTCGCCAATCACATCAATGTCATCTGTCGCTTCGAGTACCTTTCGATTTTGATCAATTGCGTAATGAACGCATCTTCCCCTGTCGCGATATTGCCGTTGCGGAGCCAACAGCGGTTACCCGCCACCTCAAAACACGCGGATGAATTTCATGAATGATAATAAAAATAAAAATATTGTGGAAATTTCGTCCTCATTGGAATATGGTTGGATTTCAAGTGGATGAGTGGGAGGGGTGCGGATGGTGCTCATTCAGGAAATTTATTTCTTTTTAATTTGCATATCTATTCCAACGGGATTTTTTCTGGTAAATGTGCTGCTGATGACTGTTTGGTGGACGTGGCTCAGGTGGCAGATGGAAGGCGAAATTCGAACGGGAATCGAAACGGAAATGTCAACGTCAAACCCAAGGCACAAATCACGAATCATTTCACCCAAAAATAGACGAATCAAATATTCAAATGATGAATTATTTATGGGCTCACAATTCGGCATTCGAACATTGATTGTATTTTCAATAACATAATAACATTCGTTCCGTTCGTTACAGCAGCGATCAGAATGCGCCAATTGAATGATAAGTTGTGCTGCCATTCAGAGTGATCGGATGGCGAGCGTGTGCAATGTGTTTTGTTGAAACTCGTCGATTTGAATAACAATCGAACAGTCGAACAGTAGAATCGTCGCCGAGGCAATTTCGGTCACAACAGACGTGTCATTGGTCATTATTGGGTGGTCGGGACTGGGCTGGCATGGCTGCCTTGGCTGACTGGACCGTAATCGATGTGATTCTATTAATACAACACAGCAGCCACATGCCAGAGCTGCCACTTCATTTGCCAGAACGAAATGGTATTTTCTCCGTTGGGATCGTTCAGTTCGCCCGTTGTCTGGTGACGTTATGAACCATCTGGACTCGAGAATGAATGTTAATTAAGCGATTTTCTGGTTGTTCGAGAGTCGACTATTTTTTTTATTTTTTTTTTTGCATTTTCGCGATTGGGTTTGTTGCTTTGGAGTGTGCATGGTGTGGAAAACGGGAAAATGCGCATCGAAAAATACGAAATCGGTTCAAATAGATCGAGGACTCGTGAATCGTGTGCATCGCAAATGAATGGCAATTGCTAGCAAGTGACCTAGTTTGGAAGCGCTCCGGTTTTGTGCAAGGAAAAACTGCTGGGAAATCAGCGAAGGAGTCGCTTTTAGGAGGCTTTGGAGACTCAATTAAGTTGGTAAATGGCTCGGCTGCTCCGAAAAATACTTGAGATTCACCTCAGCTCTCAGACAAAGTTTGTCTGAACTTCTCTCACTTTTCTTTCTCTTCGTTCTTCTCTTTCTACTCTTTCTTCTCTTTCTTCTCTTTCTCTCTTCTCTTTCTTCTCTTTCTGTCTCTTATCATTCTCTCTTTTATCATTCACTGTCTTCCTTATTCTATCTCTTCCTCTCCCGTTCTTTGTATTCCTTTCTGTTTCTCTCAGAGAGAGATCTCTTAATCCGAAAACCCCTCTCTCCTCCCCTCCATCCCAATGAGATTGAGAAACAATTCCCTCGACTAACTGCCGCCATAATCCTCAAACACTGCAATTCCGCCCACGATCTCTCAGTCTAATCTCCCTTGCGTTGCATTCGTTACAAATGCAATCTCTCCGATGTCAGTTGAAGGATATTCCATCGAAAATGAATAGGGCGGTAATGGCAGTATTGGTATTAGCATCACGATACATAATTCGAGGGTGCATGCTGAGAAAATTCCATTAATAATGTGCCATCAACACTCACGAAATTGGAAAATTAATGAAAATTAATCATCGTCGATGAGATTCTGTATCAGAATTCGGACGGTCGCTTCCTCCGAAACCCATTTCAAGTCGCACCATTTGAAGGCAAACAGAATGAACCTTCCACCAAATTATCACTCGATTCTCGATTCCAAATAACCCACTCCGCTTAACACTTGCCCGAATGGCCTCCGTAAATTGAGTGCGACAATACAAATCGAATAATGGAAATTGTTTCGCTGTTTTGTTGCAATCATCCCGACAGATTCAACGAAAGAATCCAACGAAAACTTCAATAAATTCAATGAATCTCCTTGAAAAAAAACTTTTTCCAAGAAAACGAAAGATAAAAAACGCTTAATAATTTCGCAGCAATGAAAATGCGCCATCGATCATTTTATGCTGCGATGCGAAGTGTATCCATTCAAATCGGCTCCTCTGCGATGGCATGGCCATTCGAATGTCGAATAAAAATGACAAAAATAACCGTTTTAATGGCGATTCATTCATATGCTGAAGTGAGTGTTCAACGAGGCATTCGTTTGCTTGCACAACGGGTCGCCGGTCGTCGAGCTCCTGCCAGCCAACCAATTCGCCTCTCGCACACAAACACACTCACACACATTTTTTATTACCCAACGGAGCAATTTCATTTTCTGCATTATTCGTGATGTGCGCTCGTACATTATGCGATAAACATAAAAGCGTTACACGTACCGATAATGCGTCAAAATCACATCGCTGACTGGGGCCGTCGGCCAACAGTGTCATCTCAGCAAACGATATATAATTATCAGCTGGGTGGATGGCATTTCAAAGCTCCCTCAAATCCGCAGAGAGTCTGTCGTATGGATCTGGCCGGAAGGGCACGATGTGAGTGACCGATAGACCTGGATTCTTATCGAACGAAACAAATTTTCCGGAAAATTTCCCCAAATTTATTACCGTTTCCCGGTTTGAACATTGCAATAAAAGAACAAGTCATGAAAAATCTCTCTAAAACTCATCCGTTGTAGTCCAATCGGTCAACCATTCCTCACGATTGCCTCAATCATCGAACGTGGTCGGCGATTCCTCGCCAACATTCATCTCAACAAGACCATCAGATGAACAATAGGCTCATATCAAACTGGAGCACACCACACACTCTCAATCGAATCGAACCGATGGACATCAAACTAAGAAAAATGGCAAACATTCGAAATTCATGCCCGAAGTGATCGACCACCAATCGATATAATGATTCATGTTGCCATTGCAATTCGCTCTTTGCCCAGGATATTTATAGAAAACCAATAATAATTTCATGTGTTTCATTTCATATCGATAAACGCACACATTTCACGGTTCGACACATAAACATTCCGTGTTAATTAATCCATCACGTGGGCAGACGATGGTGGGAACGTTCCTGTGGCGGAATTGTCATTGAAACGCACGAGGTCGCACGAGATGCAACACATTAGTCACACTCGACCAGCGTTTCAGCGACAGTGAATGCCAATGGCATGAGATATAGTTCCATCTGAGACAAATTCACCGTCGCGATAACCTCACCGTAAGAGAGAGACATGTAAACGAAACCGAAGCGATTATTTATTTACGAAAACACCCAACTGGCTCAATGGTCGACGAGACCAAACAAAACAAATCATTATTTCACACTTGTTGTGCATGAATAGCGACTGGCTTTGTTGATGTTTACTTGTTTGCCGTTGCCCGTCCCATTAGAGATGACATGTTTAGTCATTGCATGGAGTTTGCTTCAAGAACATTCAATCAATTATTTAATTCTAATAGCAAAGCTGTGACAAACGAAACGAAATCGTTTGTATCCGGTTTTACAGTCGAAAATTACAATGAGATCGAGAGGAATCAACGGTGAAGAATCAAGAAATTATTTTGGGTGACAAAAGAGCTTCGGTGGAGCGCTTTGGTTATCGCCCGTTTCGCCGGTGATTGACATTTTGTCTTTTAGCATAAGCAAACCATTAGTTCGCACCGAACCAGCAGCACGGTATTTGGTTTGCGTAAGCCTTCTAATCGCCCAGCATGTGGGCCTATCGAGCGATGTAATACCGATTTTAATCACGCAAGCACACATACAGGCACACCCGAAAAGCATATACCACGAATGAGCCACACACACACACACGCATGACGAGGACTTGTTTACAATTCCCGATGACCATCCAGCCAGTTGCACGATAAGTACAACATAATCGACAAACCGAAACAGGCGATACTCTTGCCGCGCCATTTGATATAAAAAATATGCGATGAATATCTGTCTGGCCGGTCGGCTCCATCCGCACGTACAGCATGGATATTTATAGGGCACTAATTGAACGGCATGCAGTGAATAATCAAACAAAAACTGTTTACACTCGTCGATGATGATGCATCGTCGATTATCGTCAATTCCGAATTTTGATAAAATATTCAGTTTGAGAACTATCATCGTTGCTCCATCAACGAACACAACGATGGCAATGATGGCAATGAGCCACAGCCAATTTTGAGAATATTTTGTTGCAATTCGGTCCGACTCACCGACGGAATGCGCGGCGACAATTCAGTTGGAACGTTTGCTGTTAATTAAGAGAGATGTTTTTTGAGTGCAGTGCGTTTGACTGATGGCTGGGACCTGTTTCTGGATGCGAAAATCACCCATTGGCCAATCAATATTGTGGTCACGCGAATTCAACGGCAAATCCTTCGAATCCTGTTTGTCGTTAATTTCATTATCAAACTCATTACGGCGACGTTTGACAAATAGAGGAAAGCGAACGATTTGCATTTACTCAGCGGCGATTATGGCAATAAACTTCTATGAAACTCAATCATTTGCCCTCAAGTCGAAAAGTCGGTCATTTCCCGTGAACGCCTCCCCCAAAAACCGTTTGGAACATCGCACTTGTTTGCTGAATATTTAATTATCCAACGGGCGATGTCAAACAGAAATCATATTGAATTTCAGCTAAATTGTTTGACGACCCTCCAATTGGTCGAATCGTTTTGAATTTGAATCATCGCCAGCGACCAGTTGCCGGAATATGGAATTTCATAGCGAAGGCGTTTGACAGAGCGTTGGCAAGGACGAGGATCGTCCAAATGTCAATCGAAATGGGTGAGCTGTTGGCTTTTGGGTGGTTTGAATGTGGGGCGTCTACCTCATCCACTCGGTGGCTGAGGCGCATTGCACTTTTGCGTTGAATCGTCTCGACATTGTGCAAAATGAGAGAATGCGCTCTGGGTTTGGAAAAATCGCATTTTCACGCCAGACACCACAACTTTTGCCATATTCTAATTAAAGCGTGCAAATGGCAATTTCATTACGTTGCTAACAACGAAATGTGCTTAAGGGATTGTGAGGCATCCAAACGAGACTGAATGGAGGAATTACAATGATGATTATCAACCTTTTAATTGTCGTCTTTGGTTTTCATTTCGATGCCAGATTTTCCATTTGACGTGTGACAGTTTTCATCACCGGGAGATTATTTCAAAAGCAACGAGTGGAAAATGGCTTCTTGTCAACGTTTCAATCATCCAGTTTGTCGACTCGAGATGCCGGATTTGATATAATTTCCTGTGAAATGACGGGATATTATCAATCAAATACCTCGTCAAACGACCATCCTGCTCTGGGCTGATGAGATAAAAACGAATGACAAGAAAAAAGAAGGATTTTCAAGAAAATCGGAAAAATCCAATTTCTCATTTTAATCAAATTACAGATGGGAAAAGCCAGAACATAAGACGTGGTTAAAGATTGTTTAAAAGCATCGCGCAGACAAACCATGGCAAGGCATTACCCCAAACGGTAATCTATCGTCATTCGGTGACTTGAAATGGAACGAACCGACTGTCACAAATGAAGAATTGAAAGACAAAATCCGATGTCGTTTTGATGATTTTATCAAATTAGCGAGTCGTGGACGTGGTTCACCAACCAGTAGGGGAGGGTCGGGGGATGGAATGTGGGGGTGATTAATTCGATTATGTCTGACAGAGGATGAAAGCAGGTCCTTTCGATGTGAAATTTTCGGATGAATTCGAGCGTTTCGTCAGTGATTTCAAACGAAACGGTGGCCAGCCAGACACAAGCTGGCGTCTTGTGGACTGAAAAGTCATCAAGTTATTAATGATGATTATGCGAATGAGCAACACAAGATCGTATTTCACGGGAATTAATTAGCGAGACCACGTGATATGCAAATGGTGTCAACCGGAGATGAAATCAATACGAACCGCACGCTCCACAACACACACTCTCATTAATGATTGTCCCATTGCATTGCAGCCGGTGTTCGCAGGCAAAGTCGAGCCCATCCTTTCTTTTGTTGACTTCGAAACAGCCGATAGCGCACGTGGACTAACTCGTTCGGGATGAGTGATGGCAACAGTGTTTCGATATCGGCAGAGGCAACGGCCTACATACGACAATTGTACAGCGAATGTTCGCGACTTCGAAACGATTCTGCAGATGTCACTGGTGAGAGAGGCACTGGGTCTGGTCGAGACGGACTCTGATGATGATTACAAAACAAAAAAAACATCGAAAAATTTCATTAATTTCTGCTTTTCATGTGTGACATCAATGCCGAAGCTGTTTCCAATCAATTATATTGTCCAGTGCGTTTTGATGGATACGCCTGTTGGCCGAAAACACCCGCCGGCACAACAGCAACACAATTATGTCCTGGTTTTGTGACTGGATTTGTCCCAACATTCTTCGCTCATAAAAAGTAAGTGAATTGAATATTGTTGCCAGCAGCGACGGTGGATGCCGTTTTCATCAAATTTCAGTTTCACTTTGGTTTTACCGAAAAAGCGAATAATTATTGTTTGCTTTTATTGTCAACTGAATATTAATTTCAGCCTACACTCACACACACGCACATACCCATCTGTTTGTCCGAAAGTCCACCGTCAAGCAATCATAATCCCCGATGTTTTTATTGGATTTTTATTGGAATCTCTCATCAAATTGCTTTTCCTCATTTCAGATGTCTCGACAATGGCACTTGGTTCCATCATCCAGCCTCTCGCATGGAATGGTCAAATTACACGACATGTGTTGATGTTAGTGACTTAGAGGTAATCACTTTTGTCGCTTTTCGAATCCCATTCCGAAAGCCACACTAATGCTCGAACCGAAGCACTAATCATTTTTTCTACTCTTGACGTTTCATTTTCGGGCGACCGCACTTGTTCCGGGGGGTATCTTTCTCCACCAACCTACACCATCGAACCACCAACATCATCTTCAGTTTCGTGAATTTATAAATAGTATTTATGTGCGAGGATACGTTTTATCATTAATCACACTGATTTTATCGCTGTTTATTTTCTTGAGCATTCGGTAAGTGAAACAATGTCAACCGAAAGCGACGAGAAAGAAGCAACACAACATCATTGAAATCGTCGGGTGTTTGTGCTTTCAATTGAAAATTCTCTGCCAGTTGAGTTTCATAATCCCCCCGTCTCAAGCGAGAAAAAACGGTACAAAACAATTTTGGGGTGAAATTAAGCTGACACTGTCAAGTGTTTTGTGAATTCAAAGCAACAGCTTTTGGAGCTAAGACGATTCATCGCCGCTTTCCGGCTCGGACGGGCGTCTTTCATTTGACTTTTTCGAAATTGTCAACAAGATAAACACAAAAAGGACTTTTGAAAATCTCCGATTCTGAGAATGTTTCTTGCGTTTTTCGCATGAAATCATTTGTTTCGCAACACACACCCTCGACGAGAAGCCTTCGCAGACAAGTCATCAGACGCCAACAAAGCTTTGTGAATGACGACAAACGGCTGCAATTCAATTTCACAGAAAATTCTAATTGGACATTGCATTGCCACATAGTTGAATTAAAATGTTGTGTCAAATGTGTTGTTGGCGAGAAACATGCCGGGAAACGGAGGGGAGCAGAAGAAAAACGTGGATTAACGATTTATCTCATTGTAGGTCACTCCGATGCACACGAATTAAAATTCACGTACAGCTTTTTACTTCATTGGCCTTCAGTTGCTTTGCTTGGATTGTTTGGTATAAAGCGGTGATTGCCGATCCAGAGATAATTAAAGAGAATCCAGTAATGTCCATATTCCGTGGTCGAGTGTCGATTACGGCCTCGCACCATCACTGGCACACACACGTTCTAATGGAATGCCCTTGAATATTTATAGCTCTGGTGTGTGGCCCTGCATTTATTACTGGCATATTTGATGTTGGCCAATTACTTCTGGATGTTCTGTGAAGGGTTGCATCTGCATTTGGTACTCGTTGTGGTATGTAAATATTTGCTAAGCTTGACACATATACACACATACACACATACATTGTAAGCGATCCATCGAATGTAGAATTCATAAATTGAAAATTCACAAATTGATTTATATGCTGCATCCCGGAATGATGAGATCAAAATCAGTGAAGCATATCGAAATTCGAAAATAGATTTACAGCAATATTTCGAGAGAAATTCCAAAAATTATCGCTCCAGGGCAACTTGCTGGATACGAAAATGTCTCGAATAAAGTGCATCTGATCGGAAAATGATGCTTTGCATAAAGTCGATTTCAACTCGAAATGCCATGCATTTTCAAACTCAACGAAGCCTGCACTGGAGGCCATATGAACTACGGCTTCTTTGATAAACCCAACTATTTCATTCATCATACCATTTTCACGACATTTTCCGGCCCTCTGTTGAATGCCTTTTTACTCTTTCTCTCTTCCTCGAATTCCATTCCGTCGACATTGAGAAACTCGTTATTTGTTAAGAAAACACCGAATGTTTACATTCTAGACAATCTTCTTAGAATCAAACACACACACCAACACACACACACACACACAGACATATACCGTTAAGCGGAAAAAAAAGAATTCGAAACATACAACACACAGAACGAATATGATGTTGCAATCTATTTGGTAACTCATTTCCCGGCTGGTGTGTTTGGATGAGAATGGGAAGTGAAAAGAAGAAGAAAAGAAGAAGAAAAGAAGCAGAAAATTGCGAAGAGTAACAAAAAAAAAGAGGCAAAAAAATGACAAACATTTCCTCGAGCATAATCATCAAACGAAACTTCAAAAGTGAACGATGAGGAAACAAAGAAGGCAATTCAACGAATAAAGATTAATGCAGATGTGGAAGTGGCTCGCTATGCGGGTGTGTGTTCGCTGCGCTGATGACCGGTTGATGCCGATGCGAAATTCGAGTTGAGTTGAGCATCTTTCCCGTTCACTTGCGAAACAAAATAGTTGTTCGTTCATCGCCATCGAATACAAATCCAAAGCTCAGTTCCATTCTTTCGCTTCGTCGTCCACATCGAATCCCGGCTAATGGAACGTCGAATCGAATAAAATATTAAGTGAAACCTGCTGTAGCATCCGGGTAAATGCAGCGCAATCAATGAACTAATGATGCTTTGCGATGCGGAAATTGGCAGCAGTGGAGCATAACGGGGGTATTTGGGAGGGGGAGAAGGGGGAGCAGGGTGGCGAAAAGATAGGATTGAGCATCGCCAGAATGACCTCGAAGGATGTGTGATTGATGGGGGCAAAGAGATATGCGAAATCGAGACCCATCTTCAGTCCGTTGCCTGGCAACACGACCGAAAACCCGATGATTCCGATCTCGGCAGAAAACACCATAATTAAATTGCATTTGGAAGACCACCATGTGTATTTGACGTGACGTTTATAAAATTCCAGGTCTTCGTCAAGGATTCCCTAGCAATGCACTGGTTCTTGGTTATGGGTTGGCTGCTCCCGTGCGTATTCGTGTCCATTTATGGAGTCATCCGTGTCACATCGACGAACGATGCGCAACAGTAATTTCAATTTATTTTCCTTGAATTTTCCTTTGTTTGCCCCTTGAAAAAAATGTCTAAGGAATTTTCTATGGTTTTTCTTCCCTCTTTTCGTGGGGTTGTCATGGTAGCTGCTGGATCGAAGAGGACAGCATCAGTATGTGGGTGCTGATCGTTCCAGTTTTGATCTCGTTAATTGCCTCAATGGGTGAGTATGAGGGTGGGGAAAGATGGAAGGGACAGGGGTAATTGACTTGACTAGACGTGATGTGAAGTGATGACATTGCATTTCGAGATGTCAAGCACTCCCCAATGGCCACTAACTAGCATCCACCATTCTTCTTCCATTTCCAGTATTCCTAATCAACGTTGTTCGAGTTTTATTCAAAAAATTGCATCCATGTTCAGCACAATCCGCACCATTGGCATTGAAAAAAGCAGCACGAGCTACGTTGATATTGGTACCGTTATTCGGTTTGCATCATGTTCTGTTGCCATTTCGGCCCGAGGCGGGTGCATATCTCGATAAATTTTATCAACTCCTTTCCGCTCTTCTGGTTAGCTTGCAGGTAAGCATCGCGATTCTCCGGTTTCGTTACCGTAACCGCTCCAACCTCTCCCCCGCCCCCGCTCATTCCTCTCGGTAATTCAGAAATTTCCACTGAAACCATACTCGATTGCAAATTCACAGGGATTTTGTGTGTCGTGTCTGTTCTGCTTTGGTAATCACGACGTATTACATGCATTGCGCGGCTTCGTTTGTCGATTATTCCCGGCATTCTGGAACAATTCCCCGGAACACAACAACAATGCACAGCATGCAACGCAAACGAGGGATGTGGTCGTATGAATACCGATGACGGAGAGGATTTTCCATCTGTCGGGGAAAGGTAATATTTGACGTTAAACGGACTGTGCTCGACTTTTTGAAGCGATGCACCGCGGATCGCCTGTCAATGGCAGAATTATTCATGGAATTATCATTCAATTTTTTTTTTTTTTGTTTTTGATGAAATTTAATTATTTTTTTTTTTTTTGTTAATATTTTTTATTTTTGATTTTTCCATTTTGTATTTTTTCGGGATTTTCGTCCTTTCTCAAATGTAATTGAATTTAATTTTCTTTTGTCATTTTCCTCTTCTAATTTCTCAAAAGCTTTTCGTAACATTCCCGTCTGTGGAAATCTAAATATCGAATTTAATAAAACAAATGTTTGTTGTAAGCATTTTGAAGGATGTTGTGCGGATTATGACATTGATTTTAATTGCGAAACCGAGATTTCATCATAGTTTTTGAGGGGGGTTCGAGGGGGGCAAAAGAGGCTCGCTCTTGAGTCTGTTTTGTTGCTAAGCTCAAACCAAATATAGAATATTGTTTTTGATTGCAAATCGAGTTAATGTTGCAAAGGCTGAAATATGAAAGGAGATTTGTCGTCGAACCAAGTGGATGCCTCAAGTAAGCCATTACCGCGAATCCGTCTGGGATAAGCTAATGAAATTTATAACAAACACAATCTAACCTTTGCCAACGCTCATTCGATATGCCTGACGGATTAGGGCCAATCAAAATCGATGACATATTCCCGCAATATAATTCATATCCAAGATTTATAATTCAAAACTAGTTAAGAAACTCATAATTGTGAAAATGAAACAAAATATTAAGGGAAATTATAGGAAAAATTAAGAAAATTATTATGAAAAATCAAGATGAAATTGAAACTCATTCGGAACTGCTATGTCTATTTGTATATTTTTATTGGAGGATATTTTGTTAATGAAATGAATTACTTAAATGTACACTCACACACATACACACGCACACATTCACATACACACACACACACACATTCTCATATACACAAACAGAAGAAAACTGTGTGTTAAATTTGTGGTGGAAATAAATCGTTCTATGTTTTATGGAGCTTCTGGCCATTCATTATTCATTCGGATTCTAATTGAATCGAAGTGAATTCCATGCTCTTTCCCGGTTGATTCTCTCGGTTCCGGACGGAGATTTTGATTTGCAATTAATTTTTGATTTGCTTTGATAATTTCCCGAGAGACTTGCTTAGCCCACCGTCTTATCGGAAAAGCGGATTTGGCGGCAAGCGTTGAATGCGAATCGATGAAAATTCCGATAAATTAGGAATCAAATAGACGATTTTTATGCGGATTTACTGTTGAAGGGAGACAACTGAGGGGTGAGTACTGACTGAGGAACGAGATTCATCAACGATCGAGTGCCATCAAACATCTGACAAAACAGGCAAATTGTTGAATTCAGCAAATGTCAACACGAAATATCGCCTGCGATTCATCTCAATTGCCACAGTTTAAGGACAGCTTTATCAAAAATTCCGCTCAGATATCAGCTTTGTGTGATACATTTTGCATATTTTCATGTATAAATATTTGATGAAGGTTATGCTAGTGGCGGCGGGCGGAGTCGGAATGATCAGCAAGTTAGAGTTAAATTCGTTTTGGCTGCAAAGGAAATGTTTGAGTTTTTTTTTTTTTAAAACTCTGCTTTTTCCTTCTGATTTTCTCTTCGCCTCGCTCACCCTCTCGCCCGTCTCATTCTGTTAATAACTTTTGCATTCGTTCAGGGACCTGTCTGCGATTGGCGTGAATGGCAAGTCACCCAAACAGCAGCATGGAGGAGTTTTCAATGAGACGATGTGGGATGCTTTCACTGAAATTTGAATCTCATCAGCTTTCATTATTTCTTTGACTTCAACTCATTCACTCTCCACATTGCCTCTCGCTATGTCTGTTTTTCATTTTTTTTTTCGCCAAAAAAAGAGAAAAGGAAACACTCGCAAAACCATTCGACACAATGATGCTTGGGAAGGGAAGCATGCAGAATGGAAAGGGAAGGGAATCATGCAGAATTGTGTTGTCGTTCGAGAGTGCTCGAAACGGTGATGTTTCAGACTAAAAATACACTTCATTGAATGAACATGTTATTCATGTAAATGTGCGCATTAAGTATTAAACGCGAACAAAGAGCGGATCATTGTCCCGGTATGCATCAGACAGGACAACTTGATGTGACAAGGCCAAGGCGAACGGTGCGAGCTGGGGTTCGACTCACGAAATGCTTTTCACCTTGTCACATTCGTGCAACATACTGGCAGCACGCTAAAACTCATGCTTATCAGAAATATAGCGCAACTCGCCGCCTGATTACGCCAGACGATACACTGTTGACAGCTCGTAAATCACTTCACGCCATTCCGAATTAAATCCACCTGATAAACGTTCGATTAACAATCGATGGACATGTGTTTGCGATTCGAATCACAACAACAACAAAAACCATTTTGATTTGTTTTCGTTTGATTTTGTATTATTTTTGCGTAACAAAACAAAAATTGTGAAAAAAATATTAAATTGGAAAACTCAATCGAATTACATCGAAATGGGTTGAGTATCACAAAATGTAACGGTGAATGTTGTCCATTTCCTGGTGCAGCATTCTTCACCATTGCCTGTGGGCTGATGCGGTGACCAGCACTCTGTTCTCAATTCTGTCGTGAGTGCATCGTGCAGATTGAAACGATTAGCCAGTTTGTAACCCATCGAAAGCCAGCGGCACGTGGAGTTCTTCATTGGACGGATTGGGAGCCGCAGCGATTGCTTTTGAACGTTCTCTAAACTAAATTTAACTCTGAATGGGATGGACTCCCTATTCGCACTACCATTAGCAACTATTCTCCGGGATGATGACGTCCAGCTCGATTAAAACAGCGAAGGTGACGAAAGCAGAATAGGCGCAAGCTAGGAATATGCTGGTGATTCGTCGTAGGATGAATTTGAATGCGGCTAAGATGGCGAACAAGGCCACGGCAACAAACATCAGAGCGACAACGGTGAAAATGAGACCGGGACCTTGTGACACCTCCACAAAGGGGTTCGTGCCATTTGCGTAGTTCAGAAGGACCTTTATGAACCACACCAATCCCAGTGACAGTAAGATTCCCAGGGAGCTGGCACCCAAGGAGTTAGCAATGCCGGTGCCAGCTTGTCCTTTGCGAGCCATTATCATTCCGGTGATCATCTCAGGTGTGCAACCACCAAGCGCTAGAATTGTCATTCCGAGGACGGATTCGGGAATTGCGAAGGTGTCTCCAATGACGACCAACATCCAGAAGATGAGGTAGGATACGACGCCCACCCACACCACGCACAGAAGGAAGGTCAACATGTAGAAGCGGCGATGTGTTCGTGGATTGATCAAGGTCATGGTGAGGACGAATCGGATGGGCCAACTGTAGAACCAGAAGGCCAAGCGCCATTTCGAACCGCTGGGAAGCTTCCATAGTGTGAATGGCTCGGGTTTAACCTTTTTGGGTTTTCCATCGTCATTTGTTGAGGGCTGCGATACATCTCCATTGGCTACTTGAGACACGTGACCATTTGCGTGTCCATTGACATTACCGTTGGTATGCCCAGCCACTTCCACATCTCCGGTTTTGCCTCCGTCGGGAACGGTGAATACTGGTTCCATTGGATTTGGCTTTTTCTCAGCGATTCCGTTGGGTTTTACATCTGAAATTTACGCAGTTTAGTACCCTTCATCTCAACAGCATCTCTCACTGAACTCACCAAAGTTGTTCTTTCCACCTCCACAGCAGCAAACTTTGTAGAAATTCTTCAAATTCCCACGCAGAAATCCGCTAATACGTCGATTTTGGAACATGATGGTGTAGTAGATGGTGATCAGAACCAAGAGGACGGAAGCTTCCCAAAGGTAAATGATTCCATCCCAAATGAACCACAACAGCATGATGACGTTGAAGGTGAAGATGGTGCAGTCCCGAGTCAGTGGCCACCAGTCGAGTTTGATGGGCTTCGGGACAAACAACGCTGAGATTGCGGTCACACCGAGAATGTTGAACATCAGCGAGCCAATGACTGTTCCCAGACCCATATCCGAGTCAGCGATAAACGTGGAAATCAGATTCGTAAACAGCTCCGGCATCGATGTGGCAGTGGCCATGAATACAGCAGCTCCGACATCCTGTGAAAGAATAATTCCAGATTAGCGCAAGTTCCTTCAGGTGCAACCGAGTGCTTTCTTACCGGCGTAATCTTCAGATCATCGCAAATGCATTGCACCGACGGAATGAAGTAGTTCTCGATGATAATTCCAGACATTGTGAAGAAGTAGATAAGCGCCAGAAAGTGAAGGGTGATTGCACCTTGTTGTCTCTGTTCAACTAAAAACAAACACGATTCCCACTTCAGACTGACGAACAAAGAACAAATGACATCCGTGACTGAACTTACGAGTGAACCAATCCTCTGGAAAATCATCCATCGATGACGCCGATTCTTCTTCGATGCATTCATCGTCTTCGTTTCGCACAAATTTGCGAACGTGATATTTCGACCGTGTCCACAAGTACCAATGTTTGCCATGACCAAAATCACCATCGTGAATGATCTCGTCAAGTGGATGGAAAATCGGCTCCAAATAGTCCGCCGTTTCATTTACTTTGCCGCTGAATTCAAATACCGGCGTGCCTTCTGCAAAGGAAAAATCAAGAAATCACTGATTTGAATGCGTCCCAATGTTTTGTTCCGCACGAGAAACTCGAAAACCTCTTATCGACCGACTGTTTTGTTGATGTTCAACCACGCAGCACTAATTGCCAAATGGTAGACTTTTTGGAAATGTTGTGGAATTCTCGGGTGTATTTCGTTCTTTCTCACACTCTCTCTCTATCTCCCTCTTCTTTTCAAGCTCCACCACCAATGTTTTTTGGTCAATTTAATTCTGTTTTGAATAAATCAACATGTGATGTTTGTGACGTTTTCTGACGATCACCCACTTGACCAAGTCGCTTTGTCATCGATTATCTGTCAGTCGATTGTTATTTCATTCATTCGATCGGCCAATTTCGAGTGTTTATTTCCCGGAAAATCGGAGTCCATCAACCGTGATATGTTGCGATACCAGCAAGAGCTTCCGCAAAACAAGGTTATCGTCCCGAAGCAAATGATTCTGGAAAATTTCCTTCATTCGAGGACCAACTGTTTCCTGAATACGTTTATCAGTCTGGTTGGATTGTCTTTCACATAAAAACATCAGCAAACAATCGCACAGCACATTCGATTGCATGATAAAGGTCAATGACGAATTCATTATTTTTAGCGAGGTATACGCGCTCATGATAAGATTGTTCGCAAAGCTTCCTCTCAGGTGATTCAACATCGCAAAACGGATGCCACTGTCCCATCAGATACCATTGTTTCGACATTTTTTTCGGATAGTCATGAAAATTTCAAGTGACTGCGCACAAATCTCTGGGGTTTCAAGTGATCCCGGGTATGAAGGTCGGATATTTCAAGAGGCTTGATCAACGCACACCCGATTTCAATCAAAGGACTCCAAAGACATAGGCTATGACTAAACGACATCACAAATACAATGCGTCACCGTCTGTCACAACTGAACCTCAACTCGAAATTGAATCAAAGCTCTTCCATAGTGTGTCTCGTGTGGAAGGTTGTTCAGCAAAGTAGCGAACCTGCCGTCTGGTCTGAGACATGTTCACCACTCATTCAACGGATGCGATATGGCTATTTTCAGAGTATTTTTTTTTCTTGGTCTTTTGCTGTTTATCTTTTCTGCTGATTTAAAAATAGATTCAGGTGGCTTGAATTCGTCCGTTTCAATCAAAAGAACAATGGCTGATATGCCCGCGGCTATGTTGAGTTTCAAGCAAAACACGCGGATTTTAAATGTTGCGGCACTTAAACAAACGAGAATTGCTCTGCGAGACAACATATCACGCAACATGGATGTCGATAATGGAACGCACGATGTCTGCTGACGAGCGATTCGGACGCTTTTCCGAGATAACAATGTGTCTAGATATGTCATGGTTTTGGCTTTTGTGCACTTCATGCGTGATATTTTCTACAAGCAAATCTCATCAGCGGCGCTCATTCGCCTAGCTTGTAGCTATGTTTCGCGTTCTTTTGTTGCTTTTTGCCTCGCAGCCACCACAATGGCCACAGTGATGCCTCTTTTTTGCTCTTCCGTTTATTAGCGGAAAATGTTGCTAAAACAATTTGCATGCGGAAAAGTTACCTGGCTCATTCAGACGTGATGCGGTTACGGCATGAAGGAAAATTGCCAAATGCAGACAAACTTTCACAACATTATTTGCTGAGCGTACATTCATTTTGAAAAATTTTACTTATTTTTCTCGTTTGCTTTTTGAAATTGGATTCACGGAAAAATAATAGAAATTCGAGAAGTTTGTGAAATTTCCACCAACACCTTTCTCATTCAATACACTTTTTTCGCACACTTTCTGTCGATCGATGTTTCATTAATTAGAATCCAGACCGTTATCGAGTCAACCGTGAAATGAGCAAACTGATTGATTCACTCGAAAGTTTCTCACTCGTTTTCAAATGAAATGCCCTTCAGACTTCACGGGCCCGCTTGCGTTGAAACACTCGCACGACACTTTTCTAATTGAAATTTTCGCCAAATATTGAATGTCATTTAAGACAATGGTCTGACACCAGTGACTGAAGGTGGCTTATTGAATTCAGGTAGCCAAATGTTCGGGCTGATTAACGGTGCTTAATGCCCATCCATCGATTCGATGATGGAGTGGGGATGGCAAAAGTGTTTGCATTTGACAACCGACGACAAAATTTCAAGTGAGCTAACGATTATCTGGGCGACGGCGAAACAACCAACTGGAAAGCGGTCGAACGCTCGTCACACACGCGCTATCATAATGAATAGCTTTGTGATGTGATTTAAATCGCCACTGATTTATATTTGTTTGTTTGGCTTTCCATCCACTCGACAGGCGATCATTGATCAATCGCTGTCTCCGCCACAATACTGAGTTTTCCGTTGTAGTTTTCATTTCCGCATGATGACATCCAACAGCCGAGTGTTTCCATACGAAAATGAGCAATGTGCTCGGTGGGAAAAATTATCTTCATTTGGTTCGATGCTTTTCGCGACCTCATCAAAGTTAATCATCCGAAAGCGTTGTTGATTTCTTGCCTTCCTCCTGATTGTTGAAATGTAACTGGTTTTGTTGAGTGCCGGCTGAATTATAGCGTCACAAAGTGGGCGGTTTGATGTTTTATTCGAAATGCTTGTAATAAGTAACTTTTCGCCGCAAAGTATGCAATGCAAAAGCCCCATGAAATTTCGCCTACAAGCGAGAGCCCCAGTTCCGGTTGGAATGCCTGTTCGATGGAGTTGCTTTCGAAGCTGGAATGAAATGGAATAATGGGACATTCGGTGGGGTGGAGAAGGCGTCAACCAGTGGCATATCACTCTTAATTATTCGGTGGGAGTCAAACTTGCTCCCGAAACGATGCATCACAAACGCGTCTATTCTCATCAAAAGAAAGAAGAAAATTACAAATTTATCATTTATTTTCTTAGAAGCTAACGTCGATTATTTACAAAACTACGAGTCTATCAATGAATCGTTTATCATACGAATTTGTACAAGCTTTGCCCATTTTCCCGGCAAATGAACGACAATCAACATGTGGTCGCGTGCGATGGAAAGAATACATTGAGTTCGAGTAGAACGGCAAATGTGATGATAATTGAATAGAGAAGCAGTAATGTGACGCCAACAGACTTCTTGAGTCGATATCGAGCCATTGTTAGAACGATAAACAAACAGATGACGGCGATTTGCAAAAGTAGAATGGTGAATTCAATGCCGTAGGATCCGATGCGAATCGATTCCTTTCCGGGTATATCGCGATTCAGGATGTTTTTGATGAGCCACGGAAGACCCAAGGACATTAAAATGGCCAGTGAGTTGGCGCCCAAGGAGTTTGACACTCCGATGCCACCTTCACCTTTACGAATCATAAGCACGCTAGAGATGCCTTCGGGCATGCAACCTCCTGCCGCAAGGAAAGTGAGTCCCATGACCGCATCGGGAATGCTGAATGTGTAACCTGCAAGTAGTCAATGTGAAATCGATTGTGTCGCAAAGAGTGTCTTACTGCCACCTACCCATGACGGTTATCATCCAGACAATCATGTACGCATTCAACCCGATCGCAATGATGCACATGAAGAACGTCAACGGATACATTTTCCGGTAGGTCTTCGGACTGGGAATGGTCATGGTGAGCACGAACTTGATGGGCCACGTGTAAACCCACCAAACAAGTTTGGCTGTGCCCGCATCGGGTAAACGCCACAAACTCTTTCGACTCTTCTTAACCGGTTCATCCAGATCGGCTCCAGTCGTTTGACTCTCCGCTCGATTGTAAATCATAAAAATCGGATCATTGTTAATGGAAGACTTTGAAAGACTACCCTGCGGACTCTTTGGCTCTTTGCCATCTTTCTCCGAATCGGGTGGTGTGGTGATGACAGTATTCTGCAGGTTCTTCTCGATGAATGAACTCGGTAGATCTACAACGAAAATTGGAATGTTAATCGAGTCGAGAATTTGGGATTAGTTCAGTCATTCGTACCGTAACTGCTGACTTTGCAACAATTGAAATAATCCTCCAATAGCCATTTGACCTTGGGCATGATCCGTTTGTTTTGAAACATGACGAAGAAATAGACAAAAAACAAGCATGCCATGACTATTG